>PVKA01019614.1:0-41733 GCA_004027165.1 Ctenomys sociabilis
AAAAAAAAAAAAAAAAAAAAAAAAAAAAAAAAAAAAAAAATGGGCGAACATATAGCTATCGTATTGTCTCTCCGGGGTGAGAATCTGAAAGTATAAATAAGACTAAAAATTATAATAGATTTTTAAAATAAGGAAGTTGTTCAAAAGGAAAGGGCAATTAAGGAGGGTGAAGGGAGAACGAAGAAAATGAGAAAAAGATAAAATATAAATGAAGTTTTGTACATGAGGAGGGGTAGAGAGTTTAAAGGAAGCGGAGAAATGGGAAAAAAGAGTAATTAATACATATAACATACAGGTACAAATTCCCTAAGTTGAACATGATCATTATGTATATGTAAATGGTACAAATAAATTTATAGTAGTAATAATAATAATATTAATAATAAATAAAAAATGGAAAGAATGACAGCACATGGAACTTGTGAAAAATGCAAAGAATTAACAAATAAAATCATAGTCTTCTCTATTACAATAATAATTGGAATGGAAAGTAGGCACGGATATACTATAAACAACTTTAAGATTTAACTGGAACAAAAAAAAGTCTCCAGCAGTAATTGTTTTTCAGAACCAGAGATTGAACTCAAACCCTTGCACTTGCCAGGGAAGCACTTATTTAACTGAGCTATCTCCCTGACCCCTCCAGCATTAATTGTTAAATCCTCTGAATAGTTAAGTCAGCTGCAGGATGGTGTGAAAACCCTGATGACATTTAAGCTATATCCCAAACCAAATCACTCTTACTGGTGTTGGTACCTTTCCTTTTAAAAAAAATAATATTATTGAGAAACAAGTAGCAATGAGGCAATTTTAAAACCAATTAGTAGGACATTTCAATAATTAATACATTGCATATTATTGTTTTCTTAGTGCTTATTCATAGTGCTTTTCATTTTTATTGCTTCTTTTATTTATTTTTTATTATATTTTCTTTTATTTTAAAGAGTAAAATGAAGAGCAAGAAAAACAAAAACAAAGACACAAACAGGGTAACATAATAATACATATTTTACAGATTTTCAAAACAAGAATATCTAATTAACAGTAAATTTATACATTTTTATCATCAAATCTGGTGGCCAGATTAATAGCTATAATTATGCAAGATGGAACATATGATTGAATATTACCACAAGCTTCCAAGAAATTTTAAATTTTTATTCTTGTCTCACATTTTTATTACCTTTTTATTTTGTCATTAATTTTACTGAGAAACAAAAAGCAATGAGACAGTTTTCAATAAATAATGATTTGCATATTTTTGGCTTATTCATAGTGCAAGATGCAGACATGATATCCTATTCAAACACTATTAGTACATAATTTCTTCTCATTAAATTAAGAGAAAATAGCTGTACCTCTACCCTATTTTCTACATAGAGACACAAAATTGTTCTTCATTTGTATTACCTTTTTTGTTTAGTTTATCAGAGATGGGTATTCCTTTGCCATTTAAATACTGTAGATGCTTGAACTCAGCAAAATAACTCAATATTGCCCAGTAGTCCATAACACTATGGGGTTAACCATAGCACTTGCAATTGTCCAGAGTTGATTTGAGCCGTTTATAGCTCAGCATTTTAATAATGCTGTGTATTTACACCACTTAGTTACACTTTTTCTCCTGGATGGTTGACACCAAGTTAAAGCAAGACACGTGACTTTTGATATCTGAAAAGGTCAGTCAAATGCCCTCAGGATTTACCCTGGAACCATGTACAGCACCTTGGGAATCTTTCATCCATACCAGTCATCTGGATGAATCACAGACATTGCTTGCTTGACCAATTTGCTCTCTGTGAAAGCCTGAGAGAATTTTTCTTCTCTAAGTGACTCTCCTTGGGCACATTATGCATCATTGATCCCTTTCCTCTGTGGCCCCATAACCTCCTTAATCAAAAAAAAATTTGGGGACATCACTTAGAGACAGGATGTCACAGCAGAGGTTCTCTTATGTTGTAAGTCCTCACTGACCTTGAAAGGCTAGGACTTACATGTTGGCTGTTCTTGCAGCCTTTCTTTTTCAATAATTTCTTTCTCTGCAAACTTAAGTTGTTAACCCCCCAGAAGAGAAGCTTAAGATATTTTGACACTATAACATAGGAAGATAAATTTAGACACACTGTCTGAATATGAAACATCTTCGAGTTAACATGGAACAGATATTTTCCATCAAGTATTGATGTGTTAAACTTTAAATACCTACAGAATATGAAATAAAAGAAGAAAAAAATTAAAGATAGAGAAAACAATTACATATTATACACATCAATTTAAAAATCTAATCATACACAGAATTGTAGCAGGGCAGTCTTATGACATTTTTTGTTATCTCTTGTTTTCATTTATTACTCTTTTTCAAAACAAACATTTACTTGACATACAGTATAGCAGTGATCAATATGAACTGACAAGTAGTATGTATTTAAAAAACTAGAATGACAGGCATTCCAAGCTTGACCCTAGTGTTACACATGGCTATCATCAGTGCAGTTGCTTAGTTCACAGGTATCACAGCATATATAGTTAGTCAGGGTGAGAATCCTACCAATTAACTGCTAGTTTCAAAAACCTGCTGATGATTCTCAGGACCATTATCTTAAAATATTTTGGGTATATAAATGTGTAGTTTAGACCGTGTCATGTTTCCTAGCTTTGCTCCTTGCCCACTATTCTTTGTTTAATCATGAAGCTCTCATTTTCCTTTTACTTGTGTTAAATCTTTCTATTTTTGTTTCTTCTTCTGAGTTCCTACATGAGGGAGAGTATACGATATTTACAGATGTGGGCTTGGTTTATTTCCCTTATAAGCATAGTTTCAAGTGGCATACACTTAAAGATAAAAGCTTCCAATTCATCGTACATTTTAGCTGATTAATACTCCATTGTATAAAAATACCAAATTTTATTCATCCACACCTCAGGTGATGGGCATCTTGGTTGTTTCCAAGATTTGGCTGTCACAAATTATCTTGCTGGAAACATAAGTACACGTATATTACTATGATATAATGTGTTGAGTTCCTCTGCGAAAATACACAGAAAGGGGATAGCTTATTTGAATGGGATTTCCAGTCCTAGTTTTTTTAAGGAGTCTCCACAGAGATGTCCAAAATGGTTGCACCAGTCTACATTCCCACCAGCAGTGGAGAAGGGTTCCTTTTCCCCCAAAGCCTCTCCAACATTTGTTGTTGGATGATTTCTTTATGATAGCCATTCTTTCTGAGGTGTGATGGTATCTCACTGTTGTTTTAATATGCATTTCCCAGATAGCTAATGATGTGAAGCATTTTTTCATATATTTATTGGCTTCTGTAATTTCATCGCCTGAGAAGTGTGTGTACACCTCTCTGCCCATTCCTACATTGTGTCTTTAAATTTTCGGGCCTGAATGTTTTTTAGTTGATTATAAATTCAGACCTTTGTCGGAGTGAATATTAGTTAATCTCCCTGGCCCTTAGTTAAGATTTTATTTTCAAGATTTGTGGGTTGTCCTTTCACCCTGTTGTTGATTTCTTTTGTTGTGCAAAATCTTCTCGATAAGATGAGGTCCTGGTTGTTAATTCTTTGAAGCATTACCCAGGCGATTTGACATTTGTTGATGAACTCCTGCGGTATGGCAATGTCTTCAAGAGTTCCTCCTATTGTCCCTTCCAGGAGATTTAGAGTTTCTGTCTGAATGTTTATATATTTAATCCATTTTGAATTAAGCTTAGTGCATGGTGATACACCTGGGTTAAGTTTTAGTTTCTGTCACGTAGAAAGCCAGTTTTTCCAGCAACCAGATTTTTAAAGAGGCTATCTCTCTCCCCGTAAGCATGTTTGGCCACTTTATTGAAAATAAGGTGGCTGAGTGTGTTTGTAGTCACTTATGCATCTTCTAATTTATTCCCTTGATCCTCAGGACTGATTTTTGCCAATACCATTCTGATTTTATCACAATAGCTTTGTAGTATAATTTCAAGTCAGCAATTGTAGTGCCTCCTGCCTTGTCTTTGTTGCTCAGGATTGCCTTTCTTATTCTAGGGTTTTTCTGGTTTCACATAAATTTTAGTAAGAATTTCTCTAGATCTATGAGGTATGTTGGTGTTATTTTGATAGGGATTGCATTAAATTTGTACAACAATGTTGGGAGTATGACCATTTTCACAGTGTTCCTTTTTTCTATAAAGGAGCAGGGTGTATCTTTCCAGTTTCTGAAATCCTCTATGATCTGTTTTCACAGTACTATATTTTGACTGAATTGATCTTTTATTTCTTTAGTTCAATTAATTCTTAGATATTTCATTTTCCATGTTGCTATTTGAAAAGGTATCATTTCTCTAATTTCCCTCTCAGTGTGTTTGTTATCTTTGTAGAAGACTGTTACTGACTTCTGGGTATTGAATTTGTATCCTGCTATGCTACTGAATTTATGTATTATTGGTGTTTTTTGGTGGAATTTTTTGGATCTTCCAAGTAAAGTATCCTGCTATGCTACTGAATTTGTGTATTATTCATGGAGCTTCTTGGTGGAGTTTTTTGGATCTTCCAAGTAAAGTATCCTCTCATTTACAAAGAATGATAGTTTAAGTTCTTCTTTGCCTATTCTTATTCCTTTTATTTCTCCCTCTTTTCTAATGAATGTTGCTCATGATTCCAAAAGTATATTGAATAGGTGGGCTGATAGAGGACATCCTTGTCTTGTTTCTGATTTAAGAGTAAATGATTTTAGTTTTTACCCATTTAGGATTATATTAGCTTTTGGGTTGTCATAGATGGCTTTTATCAAGTTAAGGTGGAGTCCATCTATTCCACGTTTTTGTAGGACTTTGAACATTAATAAGTGTTGGACTTTGTCAAAAGCATCGACTGAGATGATTATGTGGTTTTTGGATTTGGCTCTATTGATAAAGTGTTATATATATTTATATATATATATATTATATATATATATTATATATATATATATATATATATATATATATATATATATATATATATATATATATATATTTGCTTACATTTAATCGTCTTTGCATCCCTGTATCCCTATGATTAATCCTACCTGGTCATGGTTTATAATTTTGTTGATGATTTGGAGTGTTATATTGGCTAGGATTATATTGAGGACTTTTTTGTCTAGGTTCATGAGGGAGATCGGCCTGTAGTTCGCTTTTTTAGTTGTGTCATTCCCTTGTTTTTGTATCAGTATAACACTTGCATCCAGATTTGGAAGGATTTAGGAAGGATCACTTCTTTTCTATTTCACTGAAAGGTTTGAGGAGTGTAGGGATTATATCTTCTGTCAATTTCTTGTACAATTCGGCTCTGAATCCAATAGGACCTGGACATTATTTGTAGGTAAATTTTTCATTACATTTCATACTTTGTTGGCTGTTATTGAGTTATTGTGTGTTCTTATATGTTCTTGATTCAGTTTTGGTAATTTGTAACTTTTGATGAATATGTCCATTTTTTCTGTCTTCTGTTCTGTGAAAGTAAAGATTCTCAAAAGACCTATTGATAATCTTTGAATTTCCATTTGATCTCTGGCAATTAAACCATTTTCGTTCCTTATTGCTTGTATTTGATATTTTTCTTTCTCTTTTTGAGAAAGTTAGATAGAGGTTTGTCAATGTTATTTAATCTTTCAAAGTACCAGATTTTTATTTACTAATTCTTTGAATTATTTCTTTCACCCTACTTGAATTAATTACTGCTCTAATCTTTATGATTTATTTTTATCTTTGGGCTTTGGTTTTGGTTTGCTGTTTCTTTTCTAGATGTTGGAGGTGAAGCATTAGGGTATTTATTTGTTCCCATTGTGTATTCCTAATGTGTGAATTCATTGGTGTAAATTTACCTATCAGAATTCCATTGATCATATGCTATAAATTTTGATAATTTATGCTTGAATTTTCTTTGAATTGTAGATTTCTTTTCAATTTCTTGCTTAGTGTCATCTGTGGCCCATTGGTGCAGGAGCAGAGTATTGCTCAATTTCTATGTATTTAGAGGCTTTTTCTGGTTTCTTTTGTCATTTAGTTCCAGTTTAATTGCACAGTGGTCAGGTAATAAGCATGGAATAATTTCTGATTTCTTGCATATACTTAAGCATGAACAATGGACTAGTATATGGGCTATTTTAGAGAATGACCCGTGTACAGCTAAAAAATTGTATATTCAGCTGTGGTTCATTGAAGCACTCTGTATATGTCAACTACATCCATTTGTTCCAAGCTCTCATTAAGTTTGGCTACTCCTTTACTAATTTTTGCCTGCTTAACCTATGTTTTTGGATAAGGGCATATTAATGTCTCCTGTTAAGATTGTGGTATTGCATATTAGATTTTTCGTGTCCATTAAGATTTTCTTTTATAGTTGGGTGCTCCCGTGTTTGGTGTGTACATATTTATGAGTGTTACCACTTCTTTAATTTTTCCCCCAAGCCAGATTGTAGTGGCCTTCGTTATATCACTTGATCATTCTTGGGTTGATGTTTGAGACTGTCTAAGGACAGGGTTGCTACCCCTGCTTTTTTCTGAGGTTCTGGCGCATGTTATTGTTTTCCATCCTTTGATTTTCAGCCTATTAATTTCTTTATGAGTTAAGTGTGTTTCTTTAATACAGCATATTGTTGGATTTTTTTTTTTTCATAATCCACTGTGCCAGTCTATTTTCTTGGTGAGTTGAGTCATTGTACATTTATGGTTATAATTGAGATGTATTGGATTTTGATTGATATGTTATATCTCTGGTTTTCACTCCTTTTTCTCCTGTGTTTAATTGTTTAGCTATTTAATGGGTTCGTGCCATTCTCTTTCATGGAGTTCTGCTCATTTCCGTACTTCTGTAGAACATCTTTTAGAAGCTGGCTTTGTCATCATGAAATTCTTTATTTGTTCTTTGTCATGGAAATATTTCACTTCTCCCTCAAACTTGAAAGAGACTTTTGTAGGGTATAGTAGTCTACACAGGAATTTGTTTTCATAGAGTACTTGAAGTACTCTGGTCCATGCTCTCCTTGCCTTCATGGTATGTGAAGAGAAGTCTGCTGTGATTCTGATGGGTTTTACTCTAAATGTGATCTGCTTCTTTTCTTTAGAAACTTTCAGTATATCGTTCTTTTGTTGGATTTCTGTGATCTTGGCTAATATATGTCTTGGTGTGTTTTCAATTGCACTGATGTTATTTGGAGTTCTGTATGCTTCAGTTGACTAAATGTGAGATTCTTTCCCTGTATTTGAGATGTTTTCTGCTAATACTTCTACCTATATTTATTTTATATCATTTGTATTGACTCTTTCTTTGTCACTGATGCCTATTAGTCTCACATTGTTTATCTTTGTATCTTCTTGTAGGTGATGAATTATTTTTTCCTGCATCCTTGTTTTTTTAAGATAACTTTTCATATCTTTACACTAGCTGTGACAGTGTCTTCAACATCTGAAACTATTCTGTCTTCACTTTCACTCAAATGGTTTTTCAAGCTTGTGATTGCCATTTTAAGTTTGTCTGTATCTCTTTGAGTTGGCTTCATGTGACCTATTTCTTTCATACATTGTTCATTCAATGATTCCATTGTTTTTCTAATCTCTATTTTTTATCAGTGTCTTCTTAAGAAGCAGTTATTAGTTCTTTCATTATAGTTATCACTTGTTTTACTTCCAAGATTTTCTCTGATCTGACTTACATGTTTCTACAGTTGATTCTTTACATTAGACTCTATTAATACAGAGATTTCTTTTTTTATTTTAGAGGTTATTTCTGGTCTGAATTCCTCTATACATTTCTGCAGTTGTTTCTTTACTTCAGACACTAGTAATTCAGATATTTTTAACTGTATTATTCCCAATTTTCTGTGGTAGTGTCTCCTGCACTTGTTCTGTGAGGGCTTTGGACCCAATTTTATTTTATTCCTTCCCTTTGTCATTTTGTATAGCACTGTCTCTGACCTTTGGTGTAGAGTTTTGGTGCAGTTATAACCTTAGCACATACTGAAATTTTTATTCAAGTGTTATTAAATGATTAAGGTAGTTATAGCTTTATATTCACCGAACTGCAGGGCTGGAGAGGTGGCTCAGGGCCTGGAAGATAACTCGTGGGATGTGGAGATAGCTTATCCACCTTGGAGATACCTCAGGAGTCGGGAAGATAGCTCAGTAGAATAAGCACTTGCCTGACATGCACAACGGCCTGAGTTTAATCACCAGTTTTGCCACACAAAAATCTAGCTACAATAAGAAACTCTAATAATGGCTACTGATCTTTAGCAGTTGACCAATTTTTATAACTAGTGGGTTTGTATTTTAGACAGTAAGAGCAATCATTATATCTATATAGCTAAGCAGATATTAAATTGCGGATTTGTATTTAACATAGTTCCACTAAGTTCTGTTTGATCATGTGCCCTTGCTGCACCTAGTGTTTTCCAGGCAAACTAGTTCACCCTGGTTATCTTTTGCCCCTTCTCTCAGTCAAAAGAGAAAGGGAAGATTCTATTATAGATGTGGGTGTAGCAAAGTGTGTCCGTTTACCGAGTGCAGACCTATGAAGTTTGAATTCATTCAGTTTTGCCTGGCTTGGGTCTGACGGCTGTGCTCAGCTTCATCTTGCTGAAGCCCTTGGAAGTGAACCTGTTGTGCTCCTCTGGCAAGATATTCTTCTCCTGGTCTACATAGGTGGTTCTGGACCCTGGACACTAAGGAGGGCCTTCAGCAGCAGAGTTTCACATTACGCCTGTATGCCCAACTTGGGCTGGTTATAGAGAGGTCCAGAGAGCAGGACAGAAGGATTTATTCACAAGTGAGCCTGGGCTGGGTTCGGAGTGATCCAGCAGGTAAAGGGGAGCTTGGAAGCTCTGCCACACACTTGTTGGGTCTGGGCTTGGGCTGAGTCTGGAGGTGGTCCTGAGAGTGCTGTGAAAGTTGTCACTCACATACTGGGTCTGAGCTGGTTTTGTACGGGTTTGGAGGGGTCTAGATAGCATGCCAGGCTTGGGCTATGTCTGAGGGGTCCAGCGGGTGCAGGGGAGTGCTGAACCTCTCCCACACACTTGGTGGGCATAGGCTTGGGTTGCATCTGGGGAGGTTCCAAGGGTGCTAGAGAAGTTCTCACTGATATGTTGGGCCTGGGCTGATTCTGGAAGGATTCACTGGGTGAAGGGGAGTGTGAAAACTCTCCCACACACTTGCTGGACCTGGACTTGGGCTGCATCAGGGTACTTTTCATTTTGAAAGACTAGTACTTAGGAAACTCCACTAAAGAATTCAACATCTAGAAATATATTCTTCTCAACTTTAGATGATCCTAGCTTTTCTCCTTGCCCTCTCATCATTGTATAATCCTTACGTTTTTACTTTCCTTTTAATTGTGTTATACAATTCTATTCTTTCCTATTTCTTTCCTTTTTTTTTTTTTTTTTTTTTTTTTTTTTTTTTTTTTTTTTTTTTTTTTTTTTTTTTTTTTTTTTTTTTTTTTTTTTTTTTTGAGTTCATACACTAGGGAGACTATATGATATTTACAAATATGGGTCTGGTTTATTTCACTTATGAGTATATCTTCAAATGATATCTACTTAAATATAAAGGCTTCAAGTTTATCGTTCTTTACAATCATAGATTTATATGCACAAGATGATTAAAGCAATGACCCTGACAATCTTCAGCAGGTTTCTGAAACTAGAAGTAAATTGATAGGATTCTCACCCTAACTAAATATATATGCTGATACCTGTGAAGTCAGCAACTGACTGAAGATAGTCATGTGTAACACTAGGATCAGAATTGGAATGCCTATCATTCTTGTCTTCTAAATAAGTTCTGCTTGTGATGTCATTACCAATTGCTGCCATACTATCTCTCAAGTAAACATTTGTTTAAAAAATAAAAGGGTAATAAATGAATTCAAGAAACAAGAAAAAAGTCATAGAACTCTGCTGCTACAATGCTGTATATGGTTAGATGTCTAAATTTTAGTGTAAAAATATGTAATTGTTTATTCCTATTTTTAAATATATTTTCATTTTTTAATTATTTTTTCATCACATTCTGTAGGGACTTCAAGTTTAACATATCAATACTTGATGGAAAATACCTCTTCCATGTTATGACTAAGATGTTCGATATTCAGACAGATAGTGAGGTTCAGCTCAACTGCATATGTTGTACTGTAATAATAATAATAAGCTTCTCTTCTGGTGGGTTAACAACTTAAATTTGCCAAAAACAATTAGAGAAAAAGAAGAGATACAAGGACAGCCAACATTTTGGCCCTCGCCTTTCAAAGTCAGTGAAGACTCAGAGCATAGGAGGACCTTTACTGGAACATCATGTAACTCAGTTGTGGCTCAAATTTTCTGATCATAGAGATTATGAGGCCACAGAGGAAAGTGATCGATGATGTAGAGTGTGCCTGAGGTGAGTCACATGAAGACAAAACATTCTCTCAGGTTCTCACAGAGAGAAAATTGGTCAAGCAATGGCTGTAATTCATCCATCTGGTTGATACTGACAAAGGATCTATAAACTGTGGCACAAGTTTTGGGATAAATCCTGAGGGCACTTGACTGACTTTATCAGAATAGAAGCTCTACTTGTTATATAGGTCTTGCTCTACCTTGGTCTTAACCACGCAGTAGAAAGGTATAAAAATGAAGTACAAAAAGTAAAGCCATATTAATATGCTGAGCTATGAAAGTCTCAAGTCAACAACTTCTGACATTGTTAGTCCTATGGATAACCCACTACTAGTTTAGACTACTTGATTATATTGGAATATTTTGCTGAATTCATGTACCTACAATGTTTAAATGGCAATGGAATATCCTTCTCTGACAAAACTAAACTAACAGGGTGATACAAATGAAGGTCCATTTTTCATCTGTATATTCAAAATAGTTAGGATATATATAAGCTACTTTCTTTTAATTCAATGAATACAAAGATTTGTACTAATAATGTTTGTAGACAGGACATCTTATCTGCTTCTTGTACTATGAATTATCACTAAGAAGGTAACAATATGCAATGTGTTAATTATTCAAACTGTCCTATAATTGGTTTTGAAACTGTCTCATTGCTATTTGTTTCTCAATAAAATTAAAAATACAACTTAAAGTGATCCTACAATTAACTGAGACTTCCTGTGCAAAACATTGCTTCTCTATGGAACACAATTTAGTATTTATTTATTTACTTGTATTTATTTAAGTCTTTCTGTGGTACTAGGGATTGAACTCAGGACCTTGCATTTGCCAGGCAAGCACTTAGTTTACTGAGCTGTCTCCCCAGTCCTGGAACACAATTTAAATAGCAAAGTTGGTTTGTGATGCTGCTTCTCCATTTTAGCTTCATATTAAAATCCCTGGGGAAAATTTTAAAAATTGCTCATGATTTGCTGTTAATCACAGACAGCTAAGATTGATATGAGTGAGACACTCATTAATATTTGTGTAGTAGTCATTTTAAGTGCCTTATGTTACTTTTCATTATCTGCATCCTTACTTTTTAGATAATCTATCAAATCAATCACTCAACTATTCTGCCCATTTTTTTTAGGGAAACCCAAACCAACGACCATTTTAAGTCATGTAATTCAATCCATTCTTGTATTCTGTCTTATTCATTCCAGAGCTATTTTGCATGGACATTTTTTCTTTATCCCCTATAAATTGATGGTCTTCTGCTCTGACAGAAGAAAAGAGTTAAACAAAACACAATCTGAAATTCCAGTGTTTTGGCATCTCATAGTACTGTCAAATTAGAGTAATATTTAACTGTTATGAGTCTTGCTTGAAAGTGATTTTAAGCTGGTCGTTTTGCTGCACACATGTATTCCCAGCACTTGGGAGGGTAAAGTAGAAGGATCACTGTGAGTTTGAGACTATACCAAAGTAGAATAAAGTGAGCTCAAGGTAATCCTGAACTGTGCAGAGAGAGTCTGTTTCAAAATAATTTAAAAAAATCAGGAAAGTGATTCTTAAAATCCTATATGTTATTCTCAACATTATTTCCAATCTTCAATGCATACTTGGTTTCACCGCTCATGAAATTACTCCTAGATATGCAGGTCCTCCAATTCCTAAGCATTTTCTTCAGTTTATAAGGATTTAGTAGTCTCATATTCTCTGCATTTCTTAATATATAAAATTAGATAAATCAGGATAGAATATATTTGAGTAAAGGCCATGTAAAAGTATGCATCTTCCCAGGCCTCCATTTCAATCATACAAATTATATACATATTGTGATTTTGTTTAATTTTGCAGTTAATATTGTTGACTAAGGTGTGAGAGAGCTGTGTAGATACTGGAAAGTACAGGAAATAGTCAAGTAATAAGCATTTTTCCCAAAATTTTGTGACCCCTGTACTGTGGATATGTTTCAAGGTCAAATTTATTTGAATATTTGTGTAATATATTTGCAAAATTGCACAGCAAACTCTTAAAAATAGTTATCTTTAAAGATAAAGATTACGGAAAACTAATAAGGGTTTTTTGCCCAATAGTAATTTATATCTTCTACGTTTGACACTATAGTATTTGCTGTAATGTACATAATAGTAATAAAAATGGATGTGGATAAATAAGTAAATGAAAAATTGATGGTAGACAAAGTATGCATAAAAATAAAAGTAATTTAAAAACCTGGAATCTTTGATACAAATACCTCAATGATAGATTTTTAAACCCATTTTCACCTATTTATTTCTAAACTGTAGGGTATCATGGCTGAAATTCATGATTTAATTAACATTAAGATAAAATTCATTTAAGAAACATGTCTTACTTATTGGGTAACATTTTGACAAATATTAAAAGTGCATAAAATTTGTTTATTCAAATGGTTTAGTTTTAAAACAGAAAACAATGGGAGGAGAATATTATTATATAATAATGAGAGATAATAATGGGATGAGATAATAATTGAACATTTTTTAAATAATGACCTGCACATATTTTATCACTTGTTACTCTTTACGACTCAGTTTTTTTTTTGTTTGTTTGTTTTTTTTTTTTTTTTTTTTTTTTTTTTTTTTTTTTTTTTTTTTTTTTTTTTTTTTTTTTTTTTTTTTTTTTTTTTTTTTTTTTTTTTTTTTTTTTTTTTTTTGAGACAGATTTTCACTGTACAGTTCAGGCTGGCACTGAACTCACTTTGTATCCCAGGCCATTCTTTTAGTTACAGTAACCTTGTGTCAGGCTTCTGAGGACTGGGATTAGAGGCATATGTCACCATGTCCAGCCTTTATCATTGTCGATAAAGCACAAATTGTCCAGTTTTCAATTGTTATTTGTAAGACAATTCCTCCGTCTTTTAATGAGCATTCTGGAGTAATTACTCCCCTAAACAGCTTAAGTTGCTAAGGCTCCATTCAAAATCTGTACTTCCCCTCAATCATCTTTGGAATATTTTCAAGACCCGTGTTTTGTGATAAAGGTTTAAATTTAATGTTGTCCTGACTCATTTTACTCTCCATATATTTAAGTATATATATATATATATATATATATATATATATATATATATATATTACATACAATTAATTTAATATAAGTACAAATATAGATGTTCTGGAAAAATTTATAGACATATTATTAAAGTGGAATAATATATGAAAATAATTATACAAGTAGTACTTTGACTACACAAATTTGTTATTTCATATTTACATGGGTCAGAAGTCTATAGTGGTTCAGGTGGTCTCTCAGCCATGCATTTTATAAGGCTGAAATTATGGCTGCTTGGTTTCATAAAAAAAGACAGCCTAGACGGATCCATCCCTTTTCAACTATGCCATTGCTTTGACTACTTTTTCTATATCATTTTTCTTTTCTGACTCCAGTAAAATGGAGATCTCTACCTTAAAGGGTTTGCTGTGATGGGTTTAGACCCACATGAGTCAAATAGATTAATATTTCCATTCTAACATTAGAATTTTAGAAATCATATATAAAATAATTTATCACTTCATCTAGTTCAGTGTTTAATTTTCTGTGGAAAGACTACTACCACTGAGAAACTTATTTCAAAAGTGACTGTCATTTTTGTTCAAATATCCATTTTCTTTTTTTCTTCTTTTTGTGGTACAAGGGATTGAACTCAGGACCCTGTGCAGGCAAGGGCTTATTCCACTGAGCTATCTCCATACGCCCATCAAATATCAATTTTCTACCAGTAATATACTAATATTAAATTATATGTTTTTAGTTGTAATGTCTCCCAAACTTGCAAACACCTGAAAATATAACAAAGATGTGAAGCTACAAATAATGAACATAAAATAATGAAACTAGATACTTTTAATATGAAAAAGTTTTGTGTTCTGCATGCTTAACATTTTTTCCTCTTTTGCAAAATGTATCAACTGGTCAGAATTTAAATTGTTCATAATTATTAGTTTCATTTTCTCACAGATTATTCTCTACCTATATAATATTTTTGTCAGATTTCTAATCAAATCATGAAATAAATGTTACTGTAAACATATAAATTCACATTTTACTTTTAATTTGTACATCTGCTTATTCTTGTTTTCTTTTCTTTTCCATCTTTATTACAATCTAATTATCACATATCCTTGAGTATGGATTTCAATGATTGTAATTATATGATGTGATATCGAGCTTATGTGTATTATTTACTTAATTCAACAACTATTGGGGGTCGGGGTGATGGCTCAGTAGAATAAGTGCTTCTCTGGCAAGGGCAAGGCCCTCAGTTCAATCCCCAGTTCTGCCAGAAAAATTTAACAAGTGCTATTTAAAAATGTGTTTGTTTCAAGGTCTCACTACGCAGCACTGAGTCTTGGTTATTCTCCTGCCTTCAGCCTCCCCAGTGCTGGGATTACAGGAGTGTGCTACCATGCCCAGACTCTGTGGCTGGCTCAGCCTACCCTGGGGCGGGGCCAGTGCAGCATATGGTGCCAGGGATTAAACAGTGGTCCCTGCGCTTGCCTGAGCAAGTCTTTTAGTCTACTGAAGTTATCTCGCCAACCCAGCAAATGCTTTTTAAGTGCTTATTATTTTAGGCGCTGTAGATTTAATATTAAAGGAAACATTTCCCTTCATGACATTTCTAGTAAAAGCTATCAGATCACAAATATAAATTAATGGGTTACATTGGGTTGTAATAATAGGTACAATATAACAAGGCACGATGAAAAGAACAGGGAATTCTAATGAAGTACCAGATTGACAACTGTTAAATTAATGAGAAGTGAGAGAGAATATTAAGTAAATATTTAGTAAAAATGTGTCTGTTACAGAAAACTAGTGCCATCTACTGAGGCAGGAAAGTTTTCTTTTTCAAACCTTTATTTATTTATTTCATACTGGACCTCACTACGCAGCTCTGACTCATAATGATTCTGCTGTCTCAGCTTCCTCAGTGCTTGGATTATAGGTGTGTGCCATCACACTTGGTTTTGGAAGCCAGTTTACCACCTGGCTGGCACAGCATGTAGTACTAGGGATTGAACCCAGATCCTTGCACTTGCCAGGCAAGCACTTAGACTGCCAAGCTGTCTCTCTCTTCCTGGCCAGAAGGCTTTTGATGAATATACCAGGAAAAGCTAGGAGGTCAGTGCAAAAGAATAAACCTGGGCAGTTACAGTCATGTAGGATATAAAGTCCCAGGAAATGGGAACATGTGACATAAAGTGTGACACAAACGAACATCTACTAGTGAATGAAAAACCATTGTAAGCTATCAAATGACATATTAAACTACTTTTCAAATTTTATGAATATTTATCTACCTAATTGTGGACTTTATTAAGGTGAAAGTGGCAGTACAGCAGTAAGGGAATACATTATTTTCCCAAGATATGATGGCTCATGGACCACAGTGGTCATTTGGAAACTATGATACTGTGTCAGATTATGTAAGATTTTTTAAGCATATGAACTAATTTTGTTGCAGACAGAAAGAAGAATTAATGCATTTGATGCAAGCATGAACTCATTCCCTTTAGCTTACACACACACACACACACACACACATGTGTGTGTGTGTGCATATATATATATATATATATATATATATATATATATATATATATATATATATATATATATATATATCTGGGGATTGAACACAGGCCCTTGCACTTGCCTGGGAAGCACTTATTCTACTCAGTCATCTCCCCAGCCCCAAAAATAAAATTTTAAGGGAAATACCAATGAAGTGAAACAGGAATTGGATAGAAATATCATCAACATACATGACACTCCTTGATATGCCTATTGCTCAAGGAATCTCTCTTTCCTTTTTCCTCTGCTCTTTTGAAATCAAATTTATTGGCATGATTCTTTTTAAAATGTTATCATTTGTTACTTGAAAAATTCAATTAACATAGCATAGTATAGAATAGCATAGCATGTCATTTTCATTGTATAACCTTGTCTTTAATCTTTAAATAGTATCTTCCACATTCCATTAGATTATGTAGTTCAAAATGTTAAGAAAAATATTTCTTACCAATTTATGCATAAGAATGTGGATTATCTGTTCTTGAGTGGGAAGTAATACAGATACATACAGAAAAAGGGGCCAATTAGATAGCCAGGTCACTCTGTAGTGACCAGTTTATTTCAAATAGAGAAATCATGGGTGGTGTTCTGAAGTGGAGCCTGCCAGCCAAGGATTGGTTTGTTTATATTATTTATTTGTTTGTTTTGTGATTAATCTTCCTTGTCTTTCAAGCAGTTGACTGTTATATAATGGATTTTAATATAATTCTACAGAGAATATTTGAAAAGAAATAAGAATATCCTGACAATAACAAAAGTATCACAGAATCTTGAAAGCAGGAGTCAAGAAGGATAACATAGACATGAAGGACAGAAAACAGGAAAAATGGAATAGGCTAAATAAACTGTGTTAGTGCACCACCATATTTAGTGTGGCAGTAACACAATATGACATCTTGTGTTTAAATTAATGCTGCTAGGTATCGAGCATCATTCTCCTAAAGGAAAAAATTTGGCAGAAGTGGAGATTGTATATATATATATATACAATGAAGACATATATAAGCCAGATGTTATATATACATATGCCTTAACATCTGGCTTATATATGTCTTCATTATATCACACTGTGAGGTTTGTAATTTGTCTTGTGAACCCATAGGCCAATATTGGTTATACCTACTCACTATATGTATTTAATCAATTATTATTAATAAAGTGCATAAGCATTAAATCTAAAACAAGGACTTTCCCTTGAGCTAAGTCAAGTATTTTATGGTAATTATATCAATAGATACAGCTTAAATATTTAGAACATTTAGACACAGCCATTGAGTTTCAAATATGTACAAGTGGTGCAAGATTGTGTGTCTGCCATTTCTAATAAAACTACTAATGCTTTCCTGAGGCATTAGGAGGCACAGTTGCTCTTCCTTCCACCTAATATTTCCTACAATTGGTAGAGTCGTTTCTATATTTATTGCATATATATTTACTGTTAGAATCTAAATTCTACCGCTACGTTCTGAGTTTACTCTTCAGTGGATACCCTGTGTATCCACTGAAGTGTTCCAATTGGATACCCTGTGTATCCAATGACAGTGTTCACTGTCATTGTGCAAGTTTTACACTCTCTGGAGTGTAATGCATTTATAAGCACAGTCACAATCAGTATAAGAATAATATTTGTTTAGATTTAGGTCTAATTCATAATAATAAGATGCACTGTATTATTCTTTATAAATGTCTACGTACAGAAATGTTATTTTATAGTGAAAGACACAACTACTATTTAAACCACTAAGAATTTAAGACATAAAAACAATAAAATTTAGTTCATACAAACACGATAAAAAGTATTATATTGAAAGAAGTGTAGTAATGACTGTATTTTCTTGGTTGCTTTAATTTTATGATAGTTTTCAGGAGTTTTGAAGCCAAGAATCACAAATAGATGCTTAGTAAATATTTCTGTGAATTTTTTTTTTATTTCAGATTACTTACTGGATTATTTTTGCTACTCTAGGACTTTTGAAGTAATACAAAGAAATACCATAAAAAGTATATTGATAAAGAAAATCCGGATTAACATGGAAAATAAAAATTGTACTGTGTTTAAATGACCTAGATTTATATTTTATTCCTTAGATGAATAACTAATAACATCCAATTAAAACTATTTATTACTTTTCTAAAAAGGGCTTCATGAAATTTGGGGTATGCACACTTAGAATTCATAACCAGTGTTACATGTATTGAATAAATCATCTTGTGAAATGAACATAAACATTATTAAAATTATGATTCAGTATTGAAAATTCATGTAAACATTGTAATTTCTATGGAAGATTTCTTTATTTCAAATTAAACAGCACTCACTAGATCCCTTTCCAGCCAGAGAACAGGACTGACAATTGTGCAAGCCCGGTTGCCCACTCACTGGATCCCTTTCCAGCAAGTTCCCAGGCTCAGTATATATATATATCATCCACACACTCACAGGAACCTCCTCCATCAGACAGGTCTGGTGCGAAACCCTGCAGCAGAATCCCTGCAGAGAGACTAGGGGCCAGACCCAACCAGGAATTACAGGAGCAGAACATCTTTTTTTTTTTTTTTCCTTTTTTTTTTAGAACTGGGGATTTAACACAAGCCCTTGCGCTTGTGAGGCAAGTGCTTATTCTACTGAGCCATCTACCAGAACATCTTGCCAGAGGGGTGCAGAGGGTTCACCCTCATGGGCTGCAGCAGGAAGAAGCAGATCACAGAAGCCAAATCCAAGCTAGGCCCATATGGATGAGTTCAAACTTCGTAGATCCTGATCTGTTAAGCTGAGACACTTTGAGGTACACAGATCTATGTGAACATCCTCTCTCTTTCTCTCTTGATTAAGAGAGAGCAGAACAGGTAACTGGGGTGAGCTAGTCTTCGAGAAAGACCTCACATAAATCAAGGGGAGGTGATCAGACAGAATTTAGGGGAATTAATTTAAATAAAAATTTCTGATTTAATATCTGTTTAGCTAAATGGACATAACATTTACTCTTATGGTCTAAAATACAGCCCATTAGTTACAAAAGTTTGTCAACTGTTAAAAACCACTACCCACTATTGGCCTTAATTGTAGATCAGGAAGTAAAAAACTTCCTTGACCACATAATTTCTTTTAGGTAAATATTTGTAGATGCTAAGGTAATAACTTCACCAATACTCTACATCAAAGGTCAGAAGACAGTTCTATATAAAATGACAAAAAAGAGCAGTAAAATGCATGCTCAGGCCCCAAGACCACCTAGAAAAAATGCAATAGACACTAGCATAGAAGAAATTGGAAATCACACACCTGAAATCTCTGAAATAACAGGGTCTGAAGTAAAGAAAAAAATACAGAAAGGTATAGAGGAAATCATATCAGAAATAATCTCTGAAGTACAGAAGAAATGATAACTATAATGGAAGAATTACTAACTGCTTCTAAAGAAGACATTGCTAAAAAAGAGGAGAATATAGAAATGACAGAATCCTTGAGAGAGCGATATAGGAAAGAAATAGAATGCATGAAGCAGATTCAAAGAGATATACAGGAAATAAAAACCTCACACACAACCTGGCAAAACCATTTGAATTAAAGTGAAGTTAGATTTTGAGACCTTGAAGAAACATTCTCACCTAGTGAAAGGCAAGGAAAGATCTCTTAAAAACAACTAGGATGCAGGAAAAAAATAATTGAACATCTGAAAGATGATGCAAAGATGAACAATGTAAGAATAATAGGCAGCAATGAGAAAGAATGAGTCAATACAAAAGATATCAAAATAATATGGACAGAAGTAATAGCTGAAATGTTTCCAAATATAGAGAAACAATCTGATGTTCAGGAAATCAAAGCATATAGAATTCAAAATTACATCAACCCAATTTTAAAAATTCCAGACATATAATAATCAAGATTCTATATATTCCATATATTAGAGAAAAGAAACATCACATTTAAAGGGAAACTCATAAGAATAATGGCAGATTTCTCTTCACAAAGCATCAAATCAAAAAGATCATGGAGCAAAGTACTACAAGTCTTGCAAGAGAAGAAATTCTAACCCAGACTGTAAACCCTGAAAATCCATCCTTCAAGTTCAATGGAAAAGTGAAATACTTCCATGAGAAAGAACAAAAAAAGTTTCACAACAATAATGCCAATGCTACACAAACAACTAAAAGATATTCTAGAAAGGGAAAAAAATGACCACAAATGCACAAATGCGAATGGAGAGAACCCAACAAACAGGGCACACAACAGAGCACAGGAGAAAAAGAGGTATATAACAGCAGGTAAAAAACATGACAATTATATATTTAAATTATAACCATCAATGCAAATGATTATAATTCATCAATTAAAAAAAACAGACTAAGACAATGGATTAGGAAGCAAAATCCAACAATATGCTGCATAAAAGAAACACAACAAATAGAAAAAAAAATCATAGGCTGAAAATCAAGATAGAAAACAGTATTACAGACCTCAGCACCACAGAAAAAAGGGTAGCAATCTTGTACACAGACAGTCTCAACTTCAACCAAGAACAACCAAAATAAATAGAGAAGGCCGCTACATACTGGATAGGGGAAAAATTCAACAGGAAGAGGAAACATTTATAAATATATGTGCTCCAAAAACTGGAAGCACACAACTATCAGACAAATATTAACAGACATAAAATATCTATTTTCAAATGCCAAAATATTAACAGGAGACTTTATCTCCCCCTTATCCACAAAGATAGGTCAAGTAGACAAAAATTACCAAAAAAAAAAAAAAAAAAAAAAAAAACTAGCAGACCTGAACCAGATCTTTGAACAAACAGACTTAGTGGGCATATACAGAGTGTTCCAACCAACCACAGATGAATATACACATTTTTTAGTTGCACATGAGACATTTTCTACAATAGAACACATATTAATTCATAGATCATGTTCAAATACATGCAAGAAATCAGAAATGATCCCATGCATATTCCCTTACCACAGTGCAAAAAACTGGAAATAAATGACAAAAGAAACCAGAAACACCCCATAAACTAAACAATATCTAAAATTCAGTGGAAATTCAAGCATAGCATAGGAAAACTTATGGGATGCAATGAAAACATTTCTTAGAGGAAAATTTAGAGCAGCAAAATCACATATTAGGTAACCAGAATGGGAATAAAATAAATAAACTGATGTTACACCTCAAACTGTGTAAAATAAGAGCAAACAAAACACAAAGATGGGAGGAAATTATTAAGATTAGAGCAGCAATTAACTCCACCAAGGTGAATAAAACAAAGAATTAACAAATCAAAAAGTTGGTTCTTTGAAAGATTAAATAAAATTGATAAGCCCCTGGCTAACCTCATCTAAAAGAGGAAAGAAAAAGCTGAAATTCAAGCAATAAGAAATGAAAAGGTTGAAATTACCACAGACCCTGTGGAAATACAGAACATCATCAATAGCTACTTTGAAAATGTTTACTCTCATACAATCAAAGACACATAACAAATGGACAGATTCCTAGAAAGGTACAAATTACCAACACTGAATCAGGAGGATATAAGAACTCTCAATAACTCAATAACCTGAAATGAAATTCAAAATGTAATAAAAAAAACAGTCAACCAAAAGTCCAAGGCCCGGTGGATTCACAGCTGAATTCTACAAGAAATTTATGGAAGACATACTCCAATACTCCTTGAACTCTTCAATGGAATTAAAAAGGAAGCAATCCTCCCAAAATCATTCCTGGACACAAGTATGATACTGATACGAAAGCCAGAGAAAGATGCAACTAAAGAAGAGAACCACAGGTAGATCTCCCTTGCGAATATAGATGCAAAAATCCTCAAATACAATACAATACATCATCAAGAAACTATGCACAATGATCAGGTAGGATTCATCCCAGTGGTGCAAGGATGGTTTAACATATGCAAATCTATACAAATAATACACGTAATATACTATATCAATAGAGCCAAATCCAAAAACCACACGATCATCCCATTTCCTCATTTAGGGACAAAGTCCTACAAAAAATTGGCGTAAATGGCTTCTACCTCTATCTTACAAAAGCCATCTGTAACAATCCAACTGCAAGTATAATTCCAAATGGGGAAAAAGTGAAATTGTTTTCTTTCAGATCAGGTACAAGACAAGGATGTCCTCTATCACCACTCCTATTCAATAGAGTCCTGCAATCATTAGCTAGAGCCAACAGCCTAGAGAAAGAAATAAGAGGAATAAAGAAGTTAAACTATCATTATTTGCAGATGACATGATACTCTCCTTGGAAGATCCAAAAAGCTCCACCAAGAAGCTCAAAGAAATAATAAGGTTCAGGAACATAGTAGGCTACAATGTCAATACCAAGAAGTCAGTAGTATTCCTCTACACAGATACCAAACACACTATGAGAGAAATTAGAGAAACAATACTCTTTAAAATAGCACCAGAAAAAATGAAAAAATGAGGAATTAATCTAAAGAAATAAAATATCTATTCAATGAAAATTACAGTACTCTAAAAAAAGAGATCACAGAAGAGTTCAGAAAATGGTAAGATATTCCTTGCTCCTGGATAGGAAGAACAATCATTATGAAGATGTTTATACAGAATTAATGTAGTCCCTATCAAAATACCACCAACATATGTCAGAGAACTAGTGAAATCATTCCTAAAATTTATTTGGAACCAGAAAAGACCTAGAATAGGCAATGCTACCTAACAAAGTCATAGTGGGAAGCATTACAATATCTGACTTTAAATTATACTACAAACACTCTGTGATAAAATCAGCATGGTACGTGCAGAAAATAGACCTTAGCCTGTATGGAATAGATTGGAAGATGCAGATACTACTACAAACACACTAAGCCAACTCTTCTCTGACAGAGATGCCAAACACGTTTACTGGAAGATAGTCTCTTTAACAAATCGCTGCTGGAAAAACTGGTTCTCTATATGCAAAAAACTAAAACTTGATCTGGGTCTATCCCCATGCACTAAATTAAAGTCAAATGAATTAAAGATCCAAACATCAAAATAGAAACACTAAATCTCCTGGAAGAGAAGGTAGTTAGAAATCTTGAGGAATATGGGTAAGCCAACATTTCAAGAACAAATATTACACTGCATGGGAAATACTAGAAAGATGGCGGGAATGTAGACTAGTACAACCTCTATGGAAATTAGTGTGGCGACTCCTTAAAAATCTAGGACTGGAATTTCCATTCAATCCAGCTGTACCCCTTCTGGCAATTGTCCCAAAAGAACTGACAACTTGATATCATAGTGATATATGTGTGCCTATGTTTATAGCCACACAATTTGTGATAGCCAAATCTTGGAAACCACCACAATGCTCATAACATGAGGAATGGATGAAAAAATGTGGTGTTTTTTATAATGGAATATTACTGACCTACAAAGAAAAATAAAATGGAATAGATTAGAAGCCTTCATAGGTAAGAGGAAGGTATACACATAAGTTAAATAAACCGGACATATGTGTATAAATATCATACTGTCTCTCTAGTGTAAGAACTCAAAAAAAGAAATAAAAATTGAAATGTTTAACACAGTTAAATGGAAAGAGAGAACTTAAGGCTTAAACAACAAGGAGAGAGAATGGAGAAAAGTCAGGAAATGTGGTAGAGCGAAAACCATATATTTGTTAAAAAGATGGTTAAGGCCGTGGTACTAAAAATTTCCATTAGGATTCTGAAAAATAGCAGTTAATGGGTAGAATTCTCACCTGAATAATGCAGTAGGCTGATATCTGTCAACTAAGCAACTACATTGTGGATGACAATGTGTAATACTAAAACCATGCATAAAGTACCTGTCATTTTGGTGTTCTAAATGTGTGCTACTTCTAATGAGATATTACTTGTTAGTATACTCTTTCTAAAGGAAGTTTCTTTAAAAAAAAAAGAGATCATAAATATAAAAGTAAATGAGAGATAAGAAAAGTAAAATATAGCAGGATTGTAGTGCTACAATGTTGTATATGGTTTGATTTCTAAATTTCTGTTTAAAATGTGTAATTGTTTTTAAACTTTCTACATGGATATAAAGTTTAGAATATCCACCATTGTTGGAAGATAGCAGTTCCATTTTATGTCTAAGGTATGTAAGGTTCAGACAAATAGTGATGTTAAGCTTAACTGCCTCCCTTATAGGATAATAATGTCATTAAGCTTCTCTTCTGGATGTTTAACAATTAAAGTTTGCAGACCAAAAATTCGACAGATTGATGGACTAAAATGGTAACCAATATTTTGGCCCTAGTCCTTCAAGTCCAGTGAGGATTCAGGACATGAGAGAATCTCTGCTGTGACATCCTGTAATTAAGTGGTGTTCCAAATTTTCTGGTCAAGGAGTTTATGGAGCCACAGAGGAAAGTAATTCATGATGTACAGTGTACCTAAAGAAAGTCACTTAGAGAGATAACATTCTCTCAGCCTTTCAGAGAGAGCAAATCGGTCAAGCAATGGCAGTGACTCATCCAGATGGCTTACATGACAAAAGATCTACAAGGTGTTATATACAGTTCTAGGGTAATTCCTGATGGGACTTGACTGACCTTATCAGGCAGCAAAAGTTATATTTTTAGTTATATAGGTCTTGCTTTAACTTAGTCTTAACCATCCAGTAGAAAACTGTAACTGTAACTGTAATAGAGGTATAAAAAGTAAAGCTGTATTAATATGCTGAGCTGTAAAAGGCTAAGTCAACAACTTTGCACAATTGCCAGATATACGGATAACTTCCTACTATCACAGACTATTAGACTGTATTGGTTATTTTGCTGAACCTGCAATCTTTGGGATGTCGTCAAGTATGAAAAGTTCCTATAAAGACTTCTCCAAATAGAGCTTCTTTAACAGTGGTAGAACCTCAATCTCTGAAAAATCAAAATGTAAAAAGGGGAACATAAATAAAGGAGCATGCTGTTGTGAAAAAAATGTATGTGTATATACAAGATAGTTGGAGCAGATATACATCTGTTTTCTCTTAAATGAGAAGAAATGTTTGTACTAATATTGCTTGTGCATGATATCATGTCTCCATCTTGTGTTCAGAATAACTACTATGATGACAACAATCTGCTATGTATTAGTTATTGTAACTGTCCTCCTAATCTGTTTTGAAACTGTTTTGTCATCTTTTTATCTTTTTTCTCATTTAAATGAATAAAAAATAGAAGAAAATAAATTTAAACAATCCCTGAAAAGAGCCTCAAAAAAAAAGAAAGAAAGAAAGAAAACAAATTATACAGATACCATTAACCTAGGAATGTATACTGTTGGCCAAAAAAAATTCACATCTCAGCTGGTCTACCTGAGAGCCCATGAGTGCCGGGCTAGTCCCCTGTGCTGCTCCACAACTGCTCTGACAAGATGAAAGAAACTATCAAGAATCAGAAAAACTCGCCAAACTGCGGACACATATGTGCATTGCTCACAAAAAGATGAATGTGGTTCCCAAAACAGTCACAGCAGATAATAACAAACTTCAATGCTCATTGAGGAAGTTAGGGGTAAACAATATCTCTGGTAGTGGCAGGGTGAATGTTTACAAACCACGGAACAGTTATCCACTTCAACAACCTAAAAGATCAGACATCTCTGGCAGCAAACACTTTCACCATTACAGGCTATGCTGAGACGAAACAACTGACAGAAATGCTACCCAGCATCTTGAACAAGCTTGGTGCACACAACCTGACTAGCTTAATAAGACTGGCTGAAGCTCTGTCCAAACAATCTGTGGAATGGAAAAGCACCACTTACTACTGGAGAGGATGATGGTTATGAGGTTCCAGATCTTGTGGAGAATTTTGATGAGGCTTCTAATAACAAGTCAAACTGAATTAAGTCAGCTTTTGAAAAACAGCCCATAAAACTTGGAAGAAATTACTGGGAGCTGGTATTTTATACTATGACTTCTTTAAAACTTGTTTTTGTTTATGGATCTGATAAAATTTAGATCTCTAGTATTTTTAAGCCCAAGCCCCTTGGATAGTGCAATTCTTTTCAGTTTTTGCATATATGTAATTTATTCTTTGCAGTCAATCAAGCTGGAGAACCCTGCGAATAAATTTTCAAACAGATTAATAAAAAAGAATGCATGGAACCAACAATTTATTAATAAAATTTGTAAAGTGAGAGTTAAAGTGAATTTAGCCTAATTTATTCTATTTTGACTATAAGTAACACAAAATTTAAGGGAATATAAAACAAAACTATTAAATATGTTTGGAATTTATAGGGAAATTTTACCTATGTAGTAGAAGAAAAAAGCTCCAAAAACAGTACAGGAAAATAAGATTTGTAGAGTAATCAGACAAAACTGAATTTCTCAGAGACAATTTGAAATGATTAACATTCAAACTCTCTTCAGTATTTTGATTCAAAATTAGTGAATCCTTCCTCCTCATATAGGTGTTTAATATTGAACTTTGCAACACAAAATAGAAAGTAGAACACTAAGAGATTTACTTACAGGTAACATAACTTAAGTAAATGTAGTTGCTACATTATCCTTCTGAAATCCAATTTTTAAAAATCCTGTGTTTCCATTAAAGGGATACCTTCTCTCTACCTGATTCCCGTATTTTGTGCTTGGCGACCACTCACTTTTCAATATGTCTGAAAAAAGTATCTAAAATGAATTCACACTGAGGTGTTGATGACTGTGCCAGCATGGTTTCTTGTCATTCATCTCCTCTTTCTAACTGTGAAGCGAGGATCATGTTTTATTCATGATTATTTCTATTTCCTCTCCTGGTGCTAAGGCTAGGTTATAGTCCCTATCATAACAATTCAACAGGAATAATTTTCATTGCAATTCTGAACAAAACTAATTTCTACCTCATGGTGAAAGTTCAAGCTCTTTTCTGTATTATATTCTGGGCTAAAAATGTGGATAAAGGAAATAGCAAATAGAGGAATTTTAGTGATAATGGAGAAGGTGAGTGTGTGTTGGTAAAACTGTGGTGTAAAGAGAAAGCATACAAGGCATTTTTGACTCAGGTCATTTCACTTTATTAAGAAGAAAAAGAATTTTTGAAAAAGAAGTGGGTGATATGTATGGAATTTCATGTAGACATTTCTCCAGCTATATCGTTGTCATATTACTGCTAGGTATTTTTCATCTTATTCCACAGTGTTACAACTGAGGTTTAGAAACTGGCCAGTATCATGTAACTGACAAAAGGTAGAAACAGGAACTATGTTAAATCTTTCTAAAACCTATTAACAGAAAGATAAAGATCACTAAAATAGGAGAAAATGAGTATTGGAATGTGTTTCTGGTGTTTAATTTTTCTTAAATTAATAACCAAATTTAGCAACTTTAATATGTTTTAGATTCCATAAAATATTTATCAAGTAGAACAGAGAACTTCCACATTACTTCTTTTTGCACATTATACAGTATTATTGATATCTTAACTAATATGATGAATTTGTTAAAATTGATGAACCAATTCTGATATATTGTTAAATATAATTGTTGAGTTTCATGAGGATTCATCTCTTGTAGTGGGAAACTATGGATTTCTACCACTGCGTAATGTCATGGATCCATCATTACAATATACAGATTATTTTTCACCACTCTAAAAATCTTTACCTGTACTATTCTTATGCATTCTTCTTCTTTCCTCCTCAAGAACTGACTCAGTTTTACACTCTCTATATCCTTATCTTTTCCAAAGTACTACATGGTTGAAGTCCTACCATATGTAGCTTTTCACTAAGTAGTAACCTTGTAGTTTCTTTTATTTTCCAGCTAGATGTTTCCATTATTTTAACATGAAATAATACAACTTCATATGGATATTGCACACTTAGTTCATACATTAATACATTGAGGTACATGTTGGCTGACTCCTAGTTCTGAAAATTATGAAACAGAGCTATACTAAACATTAATGTGGACATAATTATATGATATAAGTTTTCAAATTTTTGATGCATATCTAGGGATTTGGTGGCTGCATTACTAAGAGTATGTTTAGGTTCAAAATTGTTTTCCATTATGGCTCTACAATGTTGCCTTGCTATCTTCAATGAATGAACATTTCTGTTGCTTCATATCCTCACTACTGATTTTCCAGATTAAAAAATAGTCATTCTCATACTTTGTGTTATCTCATTATTCTCAGTTGTAATTTAGTAATAACATATGGAGTTGAACATATATTTGTATGCATATTTGATATTTGTTTAATAACTTATTCTTTAACTTAATTTTGTTGCAGCAGCTTTATGTTCTCTATGTGGTATCTGTTAAGAGAATTTTTTTCTCTGTATGTATTTGTTTGTGTGTGAGCTCCTTGAATCTCATAGTTCAAGTCCAAACTCCAATTAAAGCAGAATTAGTCGATATATCTTTTAAGAGTTCACGAGGACAGAGCCCAAGTGAACAGAATTACTGCCATTGTAAAAGATGCCAAGAGAGTTTGCGCCCTCTAACATATTGGGACACAGATCACATGAGAAATAAGGCCCTCGCTAGAAACCAGACATGCTGGAATATTGATCTAGGATTTACTAGACTGTAAAACTACCTACAACAAATAATTAATTTTGTTTATAAAAAATATTCAATTTAAAATATGGCTATAGAGGTCTAGATAAACTAAGGAATTTTTGTATTTATTCTTTTTTTTTTGTTAGGGAGGGGTCCACCAGGTGTTCAGGATCACACTACTAGATTGTACTCATAGTGATCTGGCAGTTTACAACCTCCCAATAGCTGGGATTACAGGTGTGCATCACCACATTGTCTTAGTTGCTCTTCTCTCATTGCTGGGACAAATACCCAACACCCAAAATGAAGGAAGGAAAGGTTTGTTTGGCTCACTCTTATTGGAGGTTTCCGTCCATATTCAGCTGGCTCCAAGGCAGAGTGGCACAAGGCAAAGAACAGCCTTTCATGGTGGCGGCAAAGAGCAAGAGCACAAGGGAGAGGTAGCAGCTAATTTCTCTTCCCACCTTATATTGTAATGCAAATAACCTGCCCCAGGGCAGGTGGAGCAAGCACACCCACAATAATCAATTACAAACTCCAGAAGCCACCCCAAGACTGCATGAGGCTTTGAGGGGACACATAGACACAAACTATAACACACACCTGGTCTCAACTGCCAACTCAGTGTGCCCTGGGAGTGGGGCCAGCATAGCAGGACCGGGGATTGAACCTCCGGCCCATACTCCTCCCTTCAGGTGTTTTAATTCACTGAGCTATTTGGCTGACCCAGGCATGTTTTATTTCTAAGTAATAAATATGTCTTATATACCTAAGATATGAGTATTTTATTATGTGTAACTTCTGAAAAGTTTTCTCAAGTCAGTAGTTTTTCATTATCTTAATATTGTAAGTCACATAACAAAACTATTTGACTTTTAAGGAGTCCAATTTATCAATTTTTCTCTACCAAGGATCATACTTTTTGTGTTGAATCTAAAACATTATTTCCAGTCTCCTTAATAAATGTTGGGCGAACTAGATAGCCTCATACACACTAATGAAATTGAACACTTCTCTTGCACCACATACAAAATCAATTTAAAAGGGATTAAAAACTTAAATATAATGCCTCAAACCACAAAACATGGAAATTTATGGAGAAACTCCTTGACATTGGTCTTGGCAATAATATTTGACATGATATCACAAGCACAGGCAATAAAATAAACCAAAAGTTATGGGCTCACATCAAAATTTCAGCCTGATTACAATAATGCTCATCAACATGAAATTGCAGCCTACAGAATAGAAGTTATTTCAAGCCATATATGCATGATATAGATGCAATAATTAAATTAGTGCTGTATTTATAAAAACAATAGGTTATTACATTACTAGAAAAAGATGAAATCCCAGAAATAGCTGCACACAAATACAATCATCTGATCTTTGATCAATAAAACAAAAGTTAATGGAAGGCCAAAACACTTAACAAATGGTATTTTACATCTAGACATTCAATTACAAAAAAGTAAAGAAAAAGAACATATATATATATATATATATATATATATATATATATATATATATATATATATATATATACCTCACAGCTTTTGGAAACATTAACTCAAAGACGATCATAAACCTTACCATCACATGAAAACTTGAAAATTTTTAGAATTAGATAGTATCAGACCTCCAAATTTATTCATCTCTTTCAATATTGTATTGGCTATCCTGTGATTTTTTTAAGTGCATTTGGTACAATGTCTCACTACACAGCTCAGACTTACAGTTATCCTTCTGCTTTCAGCTTCCCCAGTGCTGGGATTACAAGTGTGGGCCACCACACCTGCTTTCAGTGGCTGGCTCAGCATGCCTGAGGGTGGAGCTGGGACAACATGTGGTTCTGGGGATCTGCTCTCCTGCCTCTGCTTACCTAAGCAGTTGGTTATTCTCCTGAGCTATCTTGCAGGCCCACCTGAGTTTTTTTTTTTTTTAACTCAGTCAGGGGCACATAGAACAAACAAATTATTTCAATGATTTTCTAAAGAAATATTTGCTATTCTCATATCAATTATATTAGTATATCCCTTATATTAATTAAGAAAAGGAACCTAGATAATTCAGAATAAATCCAGGGATTGAACTCAGGACTCTGTGCTTGCCAGGAAAACATTTATTCTACTGAGCTATCTCCCTGCTCAAAAAATTCACTTAATATTTCTCATGCAAGTCCAATACCATTTTTTTCTGCTTCACATAAGATGCAAAATGATACATCCTTCAATTAGATCTTCTCAGATATAATTGTTTAAAGTTCATGTATTTTTACACAATGGAGTATTATTCAGCTTTACAACATGATAACTTTGTGTCTTTTGTTGGTAAATAGATGCAACTGGAGAACACACTCTTAAGTGAAATAAATCAGACCCACATGTGCAAACATCGCATTATCTGCTTAATGTGAGAACCTGGAAGAGAAAAATGGAATCTGAGGGGTACAAGATACTGGCAGAATGGAATGAACTTATTGAAAAGGAAAGTTACTGAGTTGAGCATAAGGATAGGAATTGAAGTGGGAGAAACATTTATCTATGAATGTAAACAGGATGGTTTGTACAACTGTACCAAGCATTTCTGGTGGTCTGTGGAAAGAAGCAGTTAATGTTTTGTTTTGTAATCTTTTTCAACTGTTTGTACTTTATCTTTTCTTAATTTCTTATACGCTTTTTCTTTCTTCTTCCAATTTTACATGAATATATCTGGTAATATGATTATATGATTTGAAGACAACACTATGTATTACAACAAATACTATGAAATTTATATTATTTTGTTAAGTGAAATTCTGTATAACTTGTAATTTTTTATTTTAATTCTAATTTTTACTCTCTCTAAATATATTAAAACATAAAGCACATAGAAGCGAGCATTACAACCACACTTCTTGGGTACCAAACTAAACTAGGATCTAATATTGAACTTATGGGTACCACAACCTGTCCAACTGTGGAACCACTAGTTGAGTCCAAATGACCTCTTTGGAACTGTAATTATAAATGATGATCTCAAAGCATTGTGTTTGGCATCATTTTTCATGTAGTAAGATAGTTTGATTCTATGTATCTCATCATTGTTATCAGCTATAAATAATAGAATCAAAGAGTCCTGCTGATAGCTACTTAAGTGTAAAAGTAACGACTTTTTTGGGGGGGGTTTTGTTACTCAAATCAAGAAAAAGCTTGAGCACAGAAGCACAAACCACATAGAGGAAACTAAATGAGGATTCAGCTATAATACAAAGGTATAAGTGAAACACAAGACCAATTCAACAGGGTAGAATTAGAACTCTGGATGAAAATTTCAAAGAAGCCAGAATTTAATATTAATGTGTTTAGAAATACAACCTATGCAATGGATAGTATCTGACAAGTTAAGATTCGAATGCTGGTAAAGTAAGTAAATAGAGTCTCTATTTAATTGGAATTCAATAAAAGCCCTGATTGAAAGAGCACAGCATTAAAAAAAAAAAAAAAAAAAAAAAAAAAAAAAAAAAAAAAAAAAAAAAAAAACAGAGGGAGTAAATATATTGTACATAGAATGACAACTATTAGCATAAGGTTAATGGGGGGAAAGATAGTAAACTTTGCTTTTCCTTTTCACTGAAGTTCTATCGGTCTGCCTATCTATCTATCTATCTATCTATCTATCTATCTATCTATCTATCTATCTGTCTATCTAGATTAGAGAGTCTATCTGACTCACCTTCTGGAAATAAAAAAGAGATGACTCAATCTATATGTGAGCTATGAGCTTACTCATGATACTAATCAAGAATTTCAAATCAGTACACTAGGCTGTTTCTATGTGGAAAAATATACTGAAACTTTTAAAATCTTCTACTGTGAATTTGGAAGAAAAGTAATACACAAGTGAATTACCACATCTTGAAATATACCATGCAGAGATGTCTGTGACACTGGGTTTATTGAAACTATTTTGTGGGAATTTCAAATCACACCAAAATGAGAGGACTGAAATACTATAGACATGCTTAGACTGTTTTAGAGCAAAAAAGAGGCATCAGTCTCAAAGTTTTAAGAAAGATGAGTTGCGATAACTAACTGCAAGAAGTAAAGAGTTACACATGTTTTGGCTACAATACTTAAGTCATGAGATAGTAAAGAGGAAATATTGCAAGAGTTGTCTGCAATTTTGGGGAAGGGTGCTAAATGGCAGAATCATTCTATACATTGAAATATTTGATTTAAGACGCATTACTTAGGGTACCATGTGAAGGGTAATACATAGATCCTGAAAATTTTCTTATTTAAAGATGTTCAGGGATCTAGCAATGTTAAAACAATATGATTTCAGAGATGAGAGCTACAAAATGCACTGTTTTATTTGATGAAAAATTTATACTTGAATATTTTATACTAAAATTATTGAGAGTAAAGATATGCTTAAAACATTTGTATTTGGAGAGTAGTTGAACTTTCTGGAAATAATAATAGTAGCAATTACTTATACAAATCTGGTGAAAAGAAGCAAGCTGATAACTCATGAACCTTTTATGCATACAATTTAGAAAGATACAAAATTAGCGAGATTGTATAACATATTTTCCCTAAAGATTAAAAATTGTTTTTCATTTTGTTTTGTTTGGCAGAACTGGGGATTGAACACAGGCCCTTACACTTGCCAGGGAAGCACTTATTCCATTGAGCCATCTCCCAGCCCACGAAAAATTGTTTTCTGTAATAATTATTCATTTCAGTGAAATTCTCCAATGTGATTATTAGATAAAAGAAAAAAAATTGTTTGAAAAACAATAGCAAGTCATATCAGATCTATTAATCGTGAAGAATTAAAGTTTACTTTGTTTTAGTCTTTTTCAGACAGGTTCTCACTGCATAGTTGAGGCTGACTGTGCTCTCTTTTTAGCCCAGGCTGGTCACAAACTCACAACAATCCCTGTGCCTCAGCCTCCAAAGTGTTGAATTGCATGCATGTGCCACCATGTCCATGAAGTTCACATTTTTATAGACATAACTGATATTTTATCTGGTTTTAATTTGTTATCTAATCATAGTTATCTAATTATATCATTATTCATTTTGTTTCACAAATTGGAATCTACACATAAACTATTTAATATTTAGTTACTTTTAAGCATACTCAAGAGATTTTAAGCTTTAGTTGCTTACATTTTAATCAGCTTTGTACACTGAATTTGTTCACTGTAAATTCCATGTAGTTTTAATTCAGCTATTGTTTACAGATGTTTCTGTTTTATGATCATGGATATCATTACTTAGGTCATGAATACACTTCTTACCCAAACCTCCCCATTTTTTTTCTTTCATATTTGCTTTATGAAATAAAAATATTCATGCAAAAAAATCTTAAAAATGGAAATGTAAGCTTTCAAAAACCTGCAAACACCACTCTCCTTAAAAATTGTGCTTTTTAAATTTTATTTGAAAATTTGTAAAAGTCTAATAATCAACAGATTTGGAATGTTTATAGCACAATAATTAACATATATGCATGCATTTCCCCAATAAGTTTATATTAAAAAGATTATTAAGGAGTATGGATTATTTTTTAGAATATTTTGCTGTTTTGTGCTAGGATACTAGTCTACATGAATTACTCTCGTAGTAATTGGATATTCTCAAATCAAGATGCATTACTATAAATATTTGATACTCTTTTCTGAACAATATAATTGATTGTTCATGTTTTTTATTGCTAAATTATGAAAATGGAAAGTCATTGAGACTAAAATGTTAATATTGTACATATATAAATCTCTCCTCCTTATGTTGATTATGATGGAGAAAATATAAATAATGTGATGAACTACAAGATGTCATCTGATACACCATGGTCAATGTTAGCATTTATTACAATTCCCTAAATATTTGACTTGATTTATACTTTTTGCTTCTTTATGCATCTGTTAATAGCTATTGGTTTAATCTTTTTTTTTTTTTTTTCAGAACTGTGGATTGAGCTCAGGCCCTTGTGCTTGCCAGGGAAGCACTTATCCTACTGAGCCATCTCCCCGGCCCTAATTGGCTTACCCTTTTTGGAAAACTTAGAGATAAAACAGTCACATACCTCTTGAAGAAAGAACTTGCTGCTCAACATCAAGAGTTTTGATTTATTAACAGCATCTATCAATTGGCCAATGACTAAGTAGAGAGGTGATAGAAGAACTCAGGCAACTTTCCAACATGGATCTCATTACTGAGTAATGCTTGCTCTGAGTCCCTAACTGAGCGTTCAGAATTTTTCTCAACTCTTATTCATGTTCTGATTTCTCATTGTGTCTAATTCTGCATCCGTCCTTTACTTCCTCCTGTCACTCTGCAATAAATATTTTCACTACCAGGTCCTCTCATAATACTCTTCCCAGAGAAGTCAACTGCCATCAGATGTCAAATTGTATTTTGCACATGACTTAGAGAAATGGGCAATGTGAAGTTTGAAATAGTTGGTCTGTCATAATATGATTTTAAAAATAGAAAATGGTGCATGAATGTTTTAAATATTTATTTATGGAACTCTAAAATTACGAAAGCACAATTTGAATAGTTATAAAACTGACTATCATAGCTTAGAGGCTGAGTCATGCCCCAGAACTATTACTATATTGAAGGACTAATCTCAAGAAACTAAGAATATGTTAGGATTTGGAGAATGAACCTGTATAAAGTGATTAAGTTAAAGAGTCCAGTAGAATGGGCTCTGATGTCATCTGACTGATGACTTATCAAAATAAATCTGGACACAGAGAGAGAGACACAGGTGAGAAAGGGGTGAAAGCATAGAACTAAAATCACAAGAAGACAAAAAAAAAAAAGAAAAAAAGAAAAAAAGGCATCAGCCATCTGTAAGTTAATGAGAAAGAATCCAGACATGAGAGCTGGGGAGATGGCTCAGTGGAATAAGCGCTTCCCTGGCAAGCTCAAGGGTCTGAGTTTAATCCCTGAATCCACCAAAAGAAAGAAAAGACCCAGACAAAGGAAACCTGTCAACATGTTGATCATGGTCTTCTATCCTCTATCACTGTGCTAAAATAAATTGATACTGAAGAAAACAGAAGTAAAATATATAGACCCCCACCTCTAAGCTTGCCAAGCATGAGAACGGCCTGAGATATCCAGGGCCATCTCACCTGACAACTCCCCGAAGCTCCTGCCCCCAAGCCCACCGAGCGAGTGGGAATTTTGCCGACTCTTGGCATCCAGGTTCAGTGAGTGTGTGTTGAGTCTAGGGGGAGCCTTTGGCTGCTATCCAGAGCTCCAGCCCCCAAGACCACCAAGGGAGCAAAAGCCTGAGACATCCAAGGCCAACTTGCTGGCAACTCCTTGGTGCCCCTGTCCCTAAGCCCACTGAGCGAGTAGGAATTTTCCTGATTCTCAACATCCCAGATCAGTGAGTGTGTGGTGAGTCTGAGCAAGAGACTTTGACTTCTCCCTGAGCACTCTGCACCATCCAGAGCCTCAGGCCCCAAGACACACTAGGAGAGACCTGCCTGGGAACTCCTAGGAACCCATGAAGGGAAACCTGCCATGAGAGCGAGAACTTCTCTCATGATTCTTCAGGCACTCGATCCACCCTTGCCTGGCCTGGTGAGTGTGAGGGAGCTTCTGAGCTCCCCAGTACTCCCTGGAACAGGGACCTAACACAGCGGAACCACAGGTTCACAGTTGTAGGAGAAGAACTGCAGAAAAAAGGAACTAAACACAAAAGCTAGATACAGGCCAAGCATAACTGAATAATCTCAAATTTAATAGACTGGCACCTGAATCTCATTATGCACCAAGGTTATAACTTCACCAAAGCTCTACACCAATGGTCAGAAGACAGTGCTATATAAAATGACAAAGACAAGGACAAAAATGCAATCACAGGCCTCAAGTCCAGCAATAAATGCAGAGAACACTAGCTCAGCTGAAATAAATGAATTAATATAGATTGAAGCAAAGGAACAAGAGCAGAAAGCTATAGAGGAACTCAGACCAGAATTAACACCTGAAACAAAAAAAAAAAAAAAAAGAAATATTTGAATACTTAGCATCTGAAGTAATGAATCAAATCCAGGAACATATGGGGAAACCCAATTCCCACCCAGAACAAGGGCATAGAATACTATTCCAGCTGACATGTATGAAGTAACATCATCGAAAGCAAAGAACAAATAGCAGAAAGGTACAGAAGAACTAAAAACATGAATAATTTCTGCAATAAAAAAAGAATTATTTAAACCCAATTTGGAAGACACTCTACAGTTAAAGAATTAAAATCTACCTCAAAAGAACACATTGATAAAAATTAGAGGAGATCAGGAAAATGACAGATTCCAGGAATGAGTAACACAGAAAAGAAATAGGATGCATGAAACATAGTCAAAGAGATATAGAAGATCCAAAAATAGCAATCACGAATCTAAAACTTTTTTGAGTGGAAGCGGAGACAGAGTTTCAGAACTTGAAGACATTGGTGCATCTAGTGAAAAGTTGAAAAAGGATCACTTAAAAACAATGAGAATGCAGGAAAAAAAAATTCATCACCTGCAAGATGACACCAAGATGAACAATGTGAAATTAATTGGGATCAATGAGAAGGTAGGAGTCAATACAAATGATATAAAATGAATATGGGCAGAAGTAACCAAAGAAAACTTCCCATAAATGAGGAAACAACCAAACATTCAGGAAACTGAAGCACATAGAACATCAAACAACTTCAACCCAAGAGAAAACACACCAAGACATATAATAGTCTAGATCCCAGAAATCCAAAGCAAGATTCACATACTGAAAGCTGCAAGAGAGAAGCAGATCAAATTCAAAGGAATATGCATCAGAATTACAGCTGACTTATCTACACAAAACCCGAAGGCAAGGAGAGCATGGAACAGAGTTCTTCAAATCCTGAATGAAAACAAATTGCAGGCCAGACGATCATACCCTTCAAAAATCTCTTTCAAGTTTGATGGAGAAGTGAAATACTTCCAGAACAAAGAATGACTAAATAATTTCATGAGAACAAAGTCATCCCTACAGAGGCTGCTGAAAGATGTTCTACAGAGAGACCACAGTGAACCAAACTCAATGAATGAGAACGGAAGGAACAAACTAAATAGGGAAAACAATGAAACACAGAATAAAAATGAGTAAGCAATGCTAGGTAAATATCATGACAAACATAAGTCAAAACTCTTTAGTTATAACCATCAATGTAAATGGACTCAATGTACCAATTAAGAGAAATAAACTGGCACAGTAGATTAGGAAACAAAGTCCAACAATATGCTATATACAAGAAGCACACTTAACTCAAAAAGACATTTTAATCGCAAAGTCAAAGGATGGAAAACAATGGTACATGTCACAGCACCTCAGAAAAAAGCAGAAGTAGCAATTCTGTTCTCAGATAGTCTCAACTTCAAACCATGAATGATCAAACGACATAGAAAAGAGCACCATATATTGGGTAGGGGAAAAATTCAAGAGCAAGAAGTAATACTCACAAATATCTATGCACCAAACACAGGAGCACCCAACTATGTAAGACAAATCTTAATGGACATGAAAAACATAATAACCAAGATGACAATCTTAACAGGAGAACTTAACACCCTCTTGTTTCAAAAAGATAGATCAACCTGACAAAAAATTAGCAAGGAAGTAGCAGAACTCAATCAGAGCTTGGAACAAATAAACCTGGTGAGCACATTACAGAGAGTTCCAACCAACCACAGTTGAATATACTTTTTTTCAGCTGTACATGGGACATTTTCCAAAATAGACCACATACTACTCCAGAGTCATGCTTAAATAAATGCAAGAAAATAGAAATTATCCCTTACATATTATCTGACCACAGTGCAATGCAACTGCAAATAAATGAGAAAAGAAACCAGAGAAACCCGCTAAATTCATGGAAATTAAATACCTTACTCAGTAAGCAATGGGTCACAAAAGAAATTAAACAAGAAATTCAGCAATATTTACAATTCAATGAAAATTCAAATACAACTTACTGGAATCTATGGGATGCAAAACAAGCAGTCCTCCAAAAATCATTTCTGGAGGCAAGTATTATGCTGAAACCAAAACCAGGGAAAGACACAAACACAAAAGAGAACTACCAGCCAATGTCCCTCATGAATAGAGATGAAAAAATCCTCAACAAAATCCTAGCAAATAGAATACAGAAAATCATCAAGAAGATCATAAGCATGACCAGGTAGGATTCATCCCAGGGAGGCAAGGATGGTTCCATCTTCGAAAATATATAAATGTAATACACTATATTAATAGACTGAAATCTAAAAACCACATGATCATCTCAACTGATGCAGGGAAAGCTTTTGACGAGGTCCAGCATTCGTTCATGTTCAAAACCCTACAGAAAATTGGAATAGATGGACTCACTTAACTTGATAAATCCACCTATGACAATGCAGAGCTAATATAATTCTAAAAAGCAAAAAACTGAAATCTTTTCCTCCTAGATCAGGTAAAAGACAAGGATGCCCTCCTACAACCTGCATATTCAATATAGTTTTGGAATCATTAGCAACAGCAAGAAATAAAAGGAATAAGAATAGGTAAAGAAGAAGTTAAATTATCATTATTTGCAGATGACATGATACTTTACATGGAAGACCCCAAAAATTCTACGAAAAGATACTAGAATCAGGAACATAGTAGAATACAAAATCAATACTCAAAAGTCAATAGAATTCCTCAACACAGGTAAAAAGCCCACTCAGAGGGAAACTACAGACAATATCTTTTAAAATAGCACCTCAGAAAAAAATACCTTAAATTTCACTTAACCAAGAAAGTCAAAGATGTTTTCATGGAAAATTACAACACACTAAGAAAAGAGATTATAGATGATTTCAGAAAATGAAAGATATTCCATGCTCCTGGATAGGAAGAACCAACATCATGAAGATGGCCATTCTCCCAAAATTGTTGTACAGATTTAACACAATCCCTATCAACCTGCCATCAACATGCATCCCAGCCCTAGAGAAATTATTCCTAATATTTATTTGGAACCACAAAAGTCCTAGAAGACCAAAGGGAATCCTGGCCAACAAAAACAAGGCAGAAGGCATCTCATTTCCTGACTAGAAATAGTACTGACCCAGTGGAGCCCACTAGACGAATAAGAAACCAGAAGACCCAGCAAAGCCCAGGAATGCCGAACTAGAGAATGACCTGCCTAACACAGGAGGGCTGACCCCGGGAATTTTCCGGATCCTCGCCCAAAGCCAACCAAGAGAGGGTGAATTTTCATCACTTGTTCTTCATCCCAGTTGGTTTCATGCTTGACTGAATAGGGAACCAACAGAGGGGAACCACAGGAGCTGCAGTAAAAATAAACAACACAACAGCTTCATCCAGGATAGGCATACATGGATTATCTCAAACTTAATAGACTGTCACCCAAATCTCATAACAAGCTAAAGTTATAGCTGCACCAAAGCTCTAAGCCAAAGGTCAAAGATCAGTGCTATACAAAATAACAAAGACAAGGGGAGAAATGAAATCCCAGACCTTGAGTCCACCAGTAAGGGCAGAGGACACTAGTTCAGCTGCAATTAATGAATTAACAGATACAGCAGCAAAGGAACAATAGCAGAAAGCTATAGAGGAAATAAAATGAAAACTAATTCCCCAAATTAAAAAAGAAATATCTCAATACATAGTATCTGAAATAAAGAAACAATTCCAGGAACATTGGGTGGAAAAACAATGCTCACCAAGAACAAGTGCAGACAGCACTATTGCAGCTGAAATGTATGAATTAACAGCATCTGAAGCAAAGAAACAACAGCAGAAAAATCATGAGGAACTCAAAGCAGAAAGAAGTTTTGAAATCAAAAAAGAATTCTTTGAAAACAAAAATTCTTTGAAGTCATAGAATCTGAAACACAGAAACAAGTCAAGAAATACACAGAGGAAGCCCAACTTGGAAGAAACACTGCAGAAAACGAATTAATAACTACCTCTAAAGAAGACATGGATAAAAAATTGTGATTACCAGAAATATAAGAAGCAATACAGAAAAGAAATAGAACACATGAAACACAGTCAAAGAGATATAGAGGAACTAAAAATACCAATCACAAGTCTACAAAAGCGTTTAAGTGAAGGCGAAGACAGTTTCAGATCTTGAAGAAGCAGGAGCAGCTAGTAAAAGTGAGAAAGGATCTCTTAAAAGCAATGAGAATGCAGGAAAAAGTAGTCCATCACCTGCAAGATGACGCCAGGATGAAGAATGTAAGAATAATTGGTATCAACGAGAATGAAGGAGTCAATACAAATGACATAAGAAAAATTTGGGAAGAAATAATCGCAGAAAACATTCCAAATAAGAGGGAAAAATCAAACATTCAGGCAACTGAACCACATAGAACATCAAACAACTTCAACCCAAGAAAAAACACACCGAGACATATAATAGTTAAGATCCCAGAAATCCGAAGCAAGATTCATATACTGAAAGCTGCTAGAGAGTAGAACATCACATTCAAAGGAAAACCCATCAGAATTACAGCTGACTTCTCTACATAAACAAGGAAGGCAAGGAGAACATGGAGCAGACTGCTTCAAGTCCTATATGAAAACAAATTGTAGCCCAGACTATTATACCCTGCAAAACTCTCTTTCAAGTTTGATGAAGAAGAGAAATACTTCCACGACAAAGAACAACTAAAGAATTTCATGACGACAAAGCGAGACCTCACAGGCTGCTGAAAGATGTTCTAGAGAGAGAACACAATGACCAGAACTGTGTGAATGAGAATGGAAGGAACATACTAAACAGGACAGACAAACACAGGTTACAAAGGAGTAAACAACACCAAGTAAATATCATGACAAACACAAGTCAGCACATTTCAATTATAACCATCAATATAAACGGACTCAATTCTCCAATTAAGAGAAATAGACTGGCAGAATGGATTAGGAAACAAAATCCAACAATATGCTACATACAAGAAACACATTTAAGCCGGGCATGGTGGTGCATGCCTGTAATCCCAGCACTCGGGAGGCTGAGGCAGGAGGATTGTTGTGAGTTCGAGACCAGCCTGAGCTACAAAGTGAGCTTAAGGCCAGACTGAACTGCATAGTGAGACCCTGTCTCAAAAAGACAAAAAAAAAAAAAAAAAAAAAAAAAAAAAAAAAAAAAAAAAAAAAAAAAAA
>PVKA01019615.1:0-41733 GCA_004027165.1 Ctenomys sociabilis
ATCAACTTTGCAAATCTAAATACCAAGAGCAAAATAAGACAGCCTCCCTTCCAGAAGTTAAGTGAGTAGTACACTAGGGTAAACCAGATAGGTCTGTAGGACTTGCCTTAATTTATCAAAAAATTATATGTGTGTGTATGCTAATGTAAATCCAATGTGTAAACTGAGTAAAATGATGTAAATGGATAACATAAATTTAAAAGACTCCACAGTATTTCTCAAAAGCTACTTTAAAATAAAAATTATAAAATTACAGATTTTTGTTTGAGAAAACACATACTCAGTATTTATTCTAATCAAAGATGATCACTTGATTAGTGTGTAAATAGCACCCTTCCTAAAGCTCAGTGGAGATGGATAGCTAAATGAAAACATTAAAGAACAGCAAATAATCTATCCTACATGTCAGAGTAAAATTAATAGTCAAATCACATTCTAAGTGGAGTTTACCCAGTGTTACGGTTAAAATATGCAGTGTTCTCCAAAGACTCAGGCACTGGGCTTAGTCCCCAGTGTAGCAATGCTCAGAGGTGGGACCCACAGGAATGAATGCACCATGAAGACACCAACCATGAAGGGTTGATCCATTCATGGGTTCATACCTGAATGGGCTACTGGGCTTTGGGGCCCACAAGGAGGAGGTAGGTCCCTTGGTACGGGTCTCTCAAGAGTACATCTCAAGAGGCCTTTTCCTCTCTCTGGGTCTCGTCCTTGCTGTGCTTCCAGGCTGCCATAAGATGAGAAGCTCTGCTCCACAGTGTGCCATCCATTGGGATGTTATGCTCTACTAGAGGCTCATAGGAATGGAGCCAGTGGGCCATGGGCTGCAACTTCTGAAAACATGAAGCCAGATAAATGGTTTCTCTATAAGTTATTTTGTCAAATAGTTACCACAGTGGTGGAAATCTGCACATAAGGTGGTATATCCCAGGCAATGCATCTAGAAAGTAATCTCAGAGCTTTATTAGTAGCTTTCTAGGTGCTTTTGACAGATCCTTAAGGGGCCAGGGTGATAGTTCAGTGGCGTAAGTACCTTCCTGACAAGTGCAATGTCCTTAGTTCAATCCCCAAAACTATATAGCATGCCTGAAGTCAGAGGAGATTATTTTAGGTTTTCTATCTTGCTTTAAAAAATGTGATACATGAGCTAAAACTGGGAAGGCATTTTAGGACAACTTTAGAAGGTTTAGGAATTTCTTCTCTTTGCATTTGGTTGAATGAAGATATTAGTGCAATGAGCAGTAAGCCACAACTGCATGTACAAAGAGAAGCAGCTATCTAGATCCTAATTTAGGAGTCAATTCAATTTCTGTGAATTAGTCTAGTCCTCATTATCGACAGAAAGCACCCTAGTACATGAAACCAGTCTTACATTTAAAAAGCAATTGTGTGAAAGAAAAACATAAGAACTTCTTTGTAACAGGTAGGAAAGAAGTGTTGGGTAGGAGCTAATGCAATAAATAAAACACAAAAAGCAGGGAAAAGGCTGTTTGAAATACTATTTAGAATCTGTTCTGGAATAACCTTGAAAAAATTCTCATGTAATAGAAGGAAATATGGAAGTCCTGTGGCTTGGCAGCAATATTTCTTGAGTTGAGGAAAACAATCAAGCCAGAAATGATGCCTTTTTGGTACAAAAATGCCAAGTTGTGCATTCTTCTTTAGACTGAATATAAACTAAAATATTTAGTAAAAAATTTTAAGTTAATACAAATACTTCCCCACTAAAAAATAATAAATATTAAGAGCATTACTTGATTATCTATTTTTATAGACACATTAATCAACATGTCTATAAATATTAATTTATAGAATAAGTAGCTCAGTAAAAGAGCTGAATAAAAAGTTCTTTAAAAGCATTTTATGTAAACATAAAAATGATGCTATGATAAGCAAATGACATGTGGCACGTGAGAGAGCTCAGTAGCCTAAAGCCCATGCTTAGCCAAGCTTAGGTAGCATAGGGATTGCAGTTCAATTCCTGGCACCACCTGCCATGCCAACACTGCCCGCAGGGTGGGCTGAGCCAGCCACAAAATAAGTATGGTATGGTAATGTAAAATACATTATCATTGTCAGTTAAAATACATCTGAGAAAACAGATCTATATTTGTGTATGAGCACAGTATAGACTTGAAATAATATCAACAAGCCTGGTGAAGAATTTTAACATTACTGAATATCCTCTGTATTCACTGGTGCCAACTTTGAATCCAAGAATTTTTGTCTTGAATTGCTTGAGTATTTATTAGTAATAAAATGTTACATTGAATACAAATACTTGAGCCGGGCATGGTGGCGCAGGCCTGTAATCCCAGCACTCGGGAGGCTGAGGCAGGAGGATTGTTGTAAGTTCGAGGCCAGCCTGAGCTAGAAAGTGAGCTTCAGGCCAGTCTGAACTGCATAGTGAGACTCTGTCTCAAAAAAACCAAATAAATAAATAAATAAATAAATAAATAAAAATGAATACAAATACTTTTAGATATGTAATATTTTTAAATTTATTAGTGTGTTTGCAATATACAATGAAAAGTTTTTCATTATGAGTATTTGGTATATGTGCATGACACTTCATAATTCCTTCTTACATAATTTTAAAATTCATAAACTGAGATATGCTTTATCTGTAATTTTTACTAAAAGAGTGTAGTTTCACTTAGTTTTGGTTTTTACTGTGCCAAACTTAATGAGGTGAATAAAAAGCTTTTTTAAAAATACATTTTATGTCAACATAAAAGTGATGCTATGACAAACAAAAATTTTGTCATAATTAATGAAGGCAGATATTTTCTTAGTGGAAGGAATAACCAATAGAGTGATTTAATGGTCATGTGCATTTTCAGCACTGGATTTATTTAGGTACCAACTATACAGTGAGATCAAGTATTTTTATGTCTTATGAAAAGCTTTCCTGAGAGAAAAAGAAGGTATAAAGGCTATGGAAAGACTGAAGATTTATGTTATATCCTTTGATATATTTAGAACATTTATATTATGAAAATTACACTGGTTATGGTTTGAGAAAAAATACTAATTTCAGACACCATTTTAATGAAAATAATTCCTCAAAATACATGATTAGTAGGTGGCTTGACAACATTCCTAAATCTATGTTTTATAAACAATTGAATCTACCAATATGAAGTAACACAATTGAAATTTTCTACGAATAACAGTGGAACACTATAAGAAAATGTTCTCTTTGATGGCGTTCTCCAGCCTTCCTCTCAATGCCGACCCAGGAGTAGCTCATATATAAAGAGATATGCACAGAAACTCACGTTGCTGATACACTTGCCCTTTGTAGGCACATTGCTGTTCGAGGCTGTCCATGAATACCTGTTACTGAAGAAGAAAGAGCCACAGAGTGAGCCTGGTGTGTCTGTGAGTCTTTACTTCAGCATAGATTTTAAGAACTGAGAAGCTTGTCTTGCTTTCGTAGGTAATAATAATAGCATTCATACACCATCACAGTAGCAATGCCTTTTGGAATAGAAGACACAATCCTACTGAAGTTAAAATAAATCTCAGGCTCTCCTAAAACTTGAACTTTGGGAAAAAGATGCTTGAGGTGACATTCTCTTGCACGGAATATTTCCTAGGAAAGTCACAGAAAACATCTAAGTCTCATAGTTTCTATTACTTTTTTTTTTTTTTTTTGCGGTACTGAGGATTGAACTCAGGACCTTATACTTGCCAGGCAAGCACTTTTTCTACTGAGCTACCTCCCAGGCTCTATTACTCTTTCTTAAATAATTTTTCTAACTTTATTGCAGTATACCAGACAAATAAAAAAAATCATATATGTTAAGATGTACAAAGAGGTGTTTTTTACATACATATGTTGAGAAATAATTACCACAATGAATCTAATAACAAATCACTTGCAGTAACTATGTGTTAGTTGTCTGAGGCTGTCCATGAATACCTGTCATGGAGGCTATGTGTGGGGAAACACTTCACAACTATTCTGTAAGCAACTTCAGATAAACCACAGTATGATTGACAACAGACCCTGTTGTCTACTTCAGTTATACAGAAATTTTCTTTGATAATTTATAAACAAGCTGAGATGAAACCATCAGTGATGTCCCTTGAGATGAGTTGATGTTGAATTAAAGGCAAAACGTTACTCTGTTCAACTTTCTGTGACTCTGCTTCCTTGTAAGACTGCAAGGAGGCTAGGTGTACCATCGATAAATCAATAGGCTGAGTACCCAGAGTAGACCTACAAAATAAATCAAAGCAAAGGTCAAAATGTTTCTAACTGTACAAAATACCTAAAGTGTTACTACCCAACTGGAAAGTGTCACTGTGTTAGTGAAGACCACAGCAACACAGATGGACATTAAACAGAAGTTGAACAATGCTCCCAGAAAGAATGTATATTGAGCAATGGTCACACTGTCCCTGAAGGTGCTGTTCTGTATTAGATGACAATTTTTTTTTGCCAAATGGATGTGAGTTTTTGCTTTAAAAGCTCCTTGGTCCTTGGCTAGAGGTCAGTCAGTCTTCTCCTGCATGAGAACTGACTGACAGCCCTGAGCTCATCTCTTTTAAATTCCAATTTGGCCTATCTGGTTCCCATGCTGAGCAGCCCATAATATTCCTTGAAAGTGTCATGTGTTCAGAGATGGGGTTTATGGAAGTAGATTAGGCCACATAGTGCTGTGCTGAACAGTGGATCAACCTATTCATGAGCTCACAGATGAATATGCTAACAGGAAAGGGGCCTGGCTGGAGCAGGGGCCTTGGGAGCCATGCTTTGAGAAGTTGCCTCATGTCATCTGGCTCTTTCTTCTCTTCCTGCTTACAGCTGTCATTTCTCAATGGGTTCCCTTCAGTACGCCTTTCTGCTATAATGGTTGTGACCTGGGGCTGGTGTACCATCAACTGTAACCTCTGACACTATGAACCAAAATAAAACTTTGATTTTGTTCCTGTTATAGGAAACTGCATATAATAATTTTCCTATGTAACTAAAAGTTTATATCTCTCGCCTTCCATTTCCCTATTTTCTCCCCTCTCAAGATTTTGGTAACCACTTCCTCTACTCTGTTTCTGTGAATTTCATTGATTTAGAGTTTACATATAAGTAAAATCATGTAGTGTTTAAATTTTTATCTGGTTTATTTTATTTAGTAGGATATTTTCTAGATTTATACATATTGCTGCAAATAGCAGGCTTACATTCTTTTCTTAAAATTTTTTTTGGTAGAGCCGGGGATTGAACTCAGGCCCTTGTGCTGACCAGGCAAGTGTTTATTCTACTGAGCCATGTTCCCAGTCCCAGGCTTATATTCTTTTAAAGGTGTAAATAATAGAATAATGTTATGGTTTCCATATATGAGAAATGCAGTGAAATAGCGTATTGAACAGTTTCTTCATCCATTCATTGATTGAAAGGCACATAGTTTGTTTCCATTTCTTGGCTACTGTACAGTGTTGCAAAGAACACAGTAGTACACATATCTTTTCAACACATTGTTTTAGTTTCCTTTGTGTAAATACTTAGAAGTAAAATTAATAGATCATATTATAGTTCTGTTTCTAATTTTCTGAGTAATCTCATATATTTCCCATGGTAGCTGTACAAATTTACATTTCCACTAACAGTATAAAAATTCCTTTTCCCTTACATCTTGAGCAACAGTCATTATCTTTTGTCTTTAATAACTGCCATCCTAACACATATGAAGTGACAGTTTATAATGGCTGTGCTTTGTGTTTCTCTGATGATTATTGATTACTGTTCATATAATCCATAGTAAAATTGGATTTAAGCAAAAGTTAGAGTACCATTTGTGTCGTAGTGAGGATTTGGAATGGGATAGATTTAATATAGGATTTATAGGACTATTTTATAATATCCACCCAAAAAATCAAAGGCAAGAAAGTACAAGTGATCTGCCCACACACTAGAGACAGAAAGAATCCAGCTGAGGTCATGGATGAGGGGCAGTGTCCTACATGAGTCCAGCTGAAGACTCAGAGCTCATGGCAGTGTCCTCCACAAGCCCAGCTGGAGGTCTAGGGGCCATGACAAATCTGTATCAAGGTTCTGCACAAGGAAGGCCAAAAGGCCAGTGGTAGAAGTCAGCCATCATCAGTAATAGTGAGGGTCCAAGTCCTTCTGTCGATGTTAGGAAAACCAGCACCAAGAGCTTTCTGAGGATCAACAGCACCTACCTCCTCCCTCAGTACTTGTTACTGTCCCGCACCATTTTCCCCTCAGCTCTCCTTGTCCACTGTTGCAATAATCTCAGCATCACACTGATTCAGTTTAGCTGGGTGCTAACAGTTGCCCATTAGTTAATCCACCACAGTTTGAGCAGCATGATAGGAAGAAATAAATAAATGAGTATCCTTTTAGTTGAATGGAATGAAATTAAAGCATCTTTCCTATCTCTAGATTCAGGTGGTCTTTAGTTACTCTTATATATTTTATATGTATTTTCTGTACTTCAAATTTTTTACTTTTTCCTACATAACACTTAAAATTAGAATTTATTTTGGTTAATTTTCCTCATGTTTCTATCTCAAAATACAGAAAGGAAAGGTAATCATGGTTTATTTAAAGTTCAGCATTTATGAAATTGCTTTGGGGCATTCAATTCCTTACACAGTATACTTTAAAAAGCAAATACCAGTAGTTTTCTTAAAATTCCAAGTTTGTACTCTACTTCCCACCATCTCATATCTTAAAGGTGCAGACTGCTGAATTGTTCGCAGCACATGAACACCTCTCTGTTCCTATGTAACACATGGCAGGTGCAATTAAGTATTTAGGGACTGAAGTCACATTCAAAAGACTTTGTTCCCTTAGATGGACTGTAAGGTAACTATTAATAGCTCACTTGTCTTCCAACAGATGTTTTTAAAACAAGAAGCAGAAATTCCAGAGGAAACAATTCCAAGGTTCTCAGAACCCGCCATTTTTGAAAGCTGGGCTGCTCCTGACTAGCGGGGCTTTTAGTTTAACTGTCCTGCAGTGCACTTTCCTTCCTGTGAAAGGCAGGAACTGGTGTGGCCCACTGGCAGGCACGCACAAGAAGACCCCAGAGCCTGCAGTGTGGTGCAGCCTGCTACCAGTTTCACTGAAAGCTCATCTAAGTGTACTAGTGTTTCCACCTTATGGGGTGCGCGTGTGTGTATGTGTGTGTGTGTGTGTGTGCGTGTGTGTGTGTCTTATGGTGTGGAATAGTCCCTGAAATGTCTCTCAAAAACTATGAATCATGATAATAATAATAGTACTCAAAATCATGGGGTTGAGACCTGAAGATTATATGACCTTCATTCTATTGACTTTAAAGTGCAGAAATTGAATCTGAAATGCAATGAAAAGTCTGCTTATTCATCTGAATTTGAAGGATTATTAAATACTTCATGACACTGGTCACATTTATAAACGGTCTTCTTTATGAAAATGCAATTTATACAAATGCTTCTACTAGTGATACCTGTTTCAAAAGATTTTAATTTTTAGATCACTTTACTCCCTTCATTCAGTATTTTAGGATTTTAAATAGAAAATATTTTATACATTATGAAACATTATAAATTGTTCCATTTTTGCCTCATCAGTACTTGATCTCCTGTCCAGAATTAATAAAAGGAAGCAAATTAATTCAGACCTTTCATACATTGTTCACAACTATGCTAACTACTGCTGACAGTAGACTAATTAAACGACAATCAAACCTGTGAAACATTGATCTAAAGTTTTGAAGACACAGGATAGAAACTGAACAAGATCATAAACAACTGACTGTAGAGGCATTCCTGATAAATAGAAAAATATAATATCTGAGGACTCACAACAACTTCATAAATCATGCTAATATTGCTAACAAGAACTTTTCTTTGCACATTTTTTAGACAAATCACTTTAAACACTTTGCACTTATGATTTAATTGATTTCCATAATGCATAGTGGAAAGATGTTATTTACATCTCCATCATAATCAGCAATCAGAAGCCATAAGTTTTACTGGATACACTTTTCACTGTCAGAATATGCCAATCCCGTTGTGCATACATACATGAATGTAAAACATTTATTAAAAAAGGAGACTCTTTGGGAACCTCTATTTGCTGACTGTATTGGTACACTAAATTTAAGACAGTATTTGCCCCAACTAATCATGAATCAGCAGGTCTGTTGGTTATCTATTTTTTTGTTTTCCTATGAAATTTTTTATTTGATATTAAAGAGAAAAAAGATAAACATAACAATGAATCAGAGATCTGCATCTAAGATGAAATATTTTAACAAAGCAAAATTACATTTTTTAAAAAACCTGAATATTGGGCTGGCCAAATAGCTCAGCAGATTAAAACACCTACTTAGGCAGATGCAGGGGCCAGCGTTGGATCCCCGGGCCTGAGGTGCCAGCCCTACCCCAGAGAGCACTGAGACAGTGATTTGAGACTGGGCATGGTGGCGTACACCTGTAATCCTAGCACTTGGGAGGCTGTGAACAGGAGGATCACTCCAAGTCTGATATACATAATAAGATCCTGTATGCCTTGTACACCCTGTCCTAAATACAAAAATAAAATAAAACCCAACATATTTAGTGCTTATAGCACCGCTCAGTGGACTAAGCTCCGCTCCCAGGTGCACTGAGCTGGCTGCTGAGATGGGCATGATGACGCGTGCCTGTAAACCCAGCACTGGGGGTGAGGGTAGAGGGCTGGCAAGGGGCCGCGAATAGAAGGATTGCTAGGAGTCTGAGCTGTGTAGAGACCCTGTACCAAATACTTGAATAAAAATAAAAATAAAAAGTAAAAGATCTTTTAAGCTTCTGTGAGTTTAAAAAAAATAATGGTATGTGTTTTTTGTTCCTGAATCATGTTTAAGACGATGATATGTTAGCTTCTAATGAGGACTATCAGGTTTTCTAAGTAGGTTCCTTTTGTAGCCTGAACACCATTATTATGAAATTATTATGAGTGTGAGGCTCCATTATTCTCTCTCTCTCTCTCTCCTTGAGCGCATGTGTGTGCACTCACACACACACACACACACACACACACACAATTTTTTATTATATGTTGAGCCGAAGTTATATTTATGCTATGTTCTTTTCTCAATAGTTTGTTATATTCAGTTCAATCATTTTGTATGAGTAGTGTTAAGTATACATCAGATAAAAAGGTTCCCTTTTCCATACATGCTGTTTTTACTGCTTTTAAACTATGTGCACTGAGGAGCCATACTATTTTTCTTATATCCAATTTATTCTGCATTAATGTTTTTATAAAATACATTAATACAGATGCATTATAATCCATAGTGAGTTCAACAATAAGAGTTCTTTTCTCTAAAATATTGATATGCTAATTCAAGTGTTTTCTTGCACTAATGAAAATACATTTCCAACATTTGTTATTTAAATTAACACAGCAACTTACTAAAAAGACTGAGGTTAAAGTATCTGTATCAGCTTCTATGATGCTGAAAATAGAGAACACTGAGTTATAGTTAATCGTTATCCTGGACTTGGAACAATAAATACGTTCTAAGTTAAGTTATGTCACCATAAGATATGCACTATTCGCTCAAGCTCAACTCTCACTTGATTAACTCTGCCTTACTCCTGCCTTCTACGTACGAACTGTAGGGTCCCATCTCCTACAGAAAAACTGCTCAGGTTTTCCTGATGTTTGCTCTGGGTAGGTTCATTCTATTTTGAAAAGTCAGGATGAGGAGAAAGTAAAGAAAGTTGATGTCAGTTTCCAAGCATTCAATCAGTTCTCACACTTACCTTCCTGAAAAGGTTGCTTTGCTTGACTGATTCCTTGCTGGATGCTTCTAATTCTAAAAATAAAGAAGAAAAACATAAAGAAAATGGAACTTTGTTTTCCTAAACCTGGACTTAATCAGTTGGTTTTGATTCTTGTCACCATGCTAGATTGTGGAGGACCACCTGAGCAGCTCTCCTTGAAAGAAAAGCTACTGTCTCCATTTTGACTGAGTCTGATCCTATTTCCTCATATTGTTATGTACAGAGCTGGCTAGGACTTCTGTTTATCCTTCAGCTGGCCTTAAGCAATGTGTATTGGTCTAGTTGAGGTGCTGGTGATAGTCTTTGAAGGTGGCATGTGTGTTTCCCTGGTAAGCCTGCTGCTCCTTAATGTGAGCCGGGTGGAGACAGGATGGTAAAGCCAATGCTCCGCTCTACCAGCTGGGATTGAGCCTCGAGATAGAGGCTATGACTTCCTGGGGCTTGAAAGACTACATCAAAGCTGAAGCCCTAGACTTCTCAAAAACATTAAATACTGTATAATGCAGATTACTCTCTCTGCATATCTTCTCTGCATATGGCAGAGGTAAATGTAGGCCCCCCACCTAGCTCAGCTCACAATTGTCACCTACTTCCCACAATTCTCAGTCAATCCTCAAGCCACTCCCTCACTGAACAAAAACCGGGTGAGGCCCTAGGTCGCTCTCTTGGTTCCGGAAAGCCATGTCATGGCAGGACTTAGAGCCCCTCCACTCCCCGATAATTAAAAATATAATTTAGTGTCCTCATTTTCACCGTGGGCTGCATGAAAAGTGGTAGATTGGAATTAACTTGATGGGATTCCAATAACATAACTTTGAGATTACAAATATTGGTTTCTTGCACTGAGACGAGGACCAGGAAGTGTCTCCTATACTAGATCATGAACAATCTTAAAGAATCTCGTGTTTCAGTTTCCATGCCTCTCTGATCTACTCAAAAATTTTTGTGGCCATCTGTGGATGTTTGCAGCAGAATTCAAAGCATGACAGTGGCACATCGCTGCCTTCTAAAACCTGATAACAGCTCCACGTTTGTGATGACTCTGTCCTTCCCAGATGAATTATGCTGCTTTCTACTCCACTTAATGCATCTAGTCATTTATCCAATGCTTAGACTAAAGACCAATGGTATGCTGCTCTCGGAGTGTCTTTTTATGTCACTTACAGGCCTCACTTAATGACTAGCAGAAGTACAAAACTCTTTAAGATCAAGTGATGTACCTACTGTGATAATCAATAGATTAATATTAATCTGTTTACTACATGATTCAACAGGTCAGTATAAGGAAAATAAAATATTGTACTTAAAGAATCAGTGGCAAAACCCTTTGTAGCCACCTACATAGTACAGTACTCTGCCCATTGTTATGAAAGAGGTGGTTTGTAAAGGAGAGAAAGTTAAACAGTACAATCACATTGTTTAAAAGCCATCTAAGACAGCAGGGCAGCGCACGCTGGGGTGTCATGGTGATGGGAGAGTGACTGTGGACTCTCTACCTTCCCACCTGCTGTTGTCCCACTGCTTTGGCTCTTGGCTGACATGAACCAGGCAGCTTTGATCTGCAGTACCTTTCTGCCTTGGAAACCACTGACCATTGACTGCATCTTTGAAAACAGTGAGCCAAAGGAAAGCTCTCCTCTTTAAGTTGTGGGTGTTGGGCCTTTTGCTCAGCAATGGGAAAACTGACAAATGCAAATGATATTATTACTAGCAAGCTAAGTGCTTATCAGTCATGAAAGCTCCTAAGTCTGATAATACTGTTTATTTTTAATGTTGTATCTGTCATGATTGTCTTATATCTGTGCCTGGATGATATTGATATATGAGAAGCCTGTGGTTTATTTTAGACAGTGGATAGGATGTAAGGGTTTCTATTTTTCAAAATTCATCATATCACTATCTCTTTATGAAACCTAATGAAGTTTTGAAACTTAAAAAGAAATTAGTGTAAAATGACAGATGCTATGCAACTTTTCTGATTAGGTCCTAAAGGCATTATGAATTTTGTTTTGTGTTCCAGAATGCTTACTCCTGAAGGCTTTGTTCTTATTTAATAGGTGCTATTTGCAAATAATTTAGTGTGAAAGAGCTAAAATTAGCCAACACCATAAGAACATATAGAAAAAAAATGAATAAACAATTAATTCCCCTTCCAGGTATTTTTTCACAGGAATTAAAAACATCCTACCACAGTGATATATGTGTACCCATGTTTACAGTAGTGAAATATATCATAACTACCTCTTAGGAGCAACCCAAAGGCCCATCAACCAAGGGACTGATACAAAAGATGTGGCATTTTGACAATGAAGTATTACTCAGCTCTAAAGAAGGATAAACTTGAGGCTTTTATAGATAAATGGATACAACTAGAGATCATACAAGTAAAAAGAATTAGATTCACATGTATAGACATTGTGTTATCTCCCTAGTATTAAGGTTTCTTGAAAGAAAGTGTTAATGTTTAATTATCTGACCAACCTTGCATACCTATATCTATTAATCTGAACAAGAGATTGGATGATGAAAATATGGAATACAACCATTGATAACTTTATTTTGGTTTTAAAGCTGTGTACCATGTTGTTGCTTGTTACTCTGTTTCTACTATTTGTTTTTGCTTTTGGTTTTGTTTTTACCATTTAAATAAAATTTAAAAGGAGAGATATTGTGAAAGGGAAAGAAAATGCCCCAAAGTAAAGAACACTTAGGGTGGAGGAAAGGAGAAAAGAAGGAAGGGAAAAGAAAAAAATATATAGACACAAGATAGCCAAGATATACTACTATTTTCTTAAGGGAATAATCTGCACTTATACCATTTGATCACTCTTTTATGCCTATTTATTTATTTATTGGTGGAACCGGGGATTGAACTCAGGCCCTTTTGCTTGCCAGGGCAATGCTTATTCCACTGAGCCACCTTGCCGGACCCCTTTATGCCTATGTCTTGTAATCTGAGAAACTACTTTGAAGATAAAAATATTTTGTTATTAGCAATGTATTAACCATTGCTAATTTCCTGTTTTTTTGTTTTGAACTTCTATATCATCTCTATCTCTTTGAAATAAAAAATGAATTAAAACATTAAATTTGTTTCTTTTTTTTTAAAGATAATAAAAATAGTAAAAAAAATAGAAATGACACAGAATTTCATTGAACAAAATAATAGGAATTCAACAATGGCTATTGTATTGCATATTGCAACAATTTTTTTTTTTTATCTATTGAGTGAGATATTTCCAGTGAAAGAAAGCTGTCTCAACAAGGAAAACATTCAATAAAGTGAAGAGACAACTTAGAGTATATTAAAACTACACATCTGACAGAGGTTGATATCCAGAATTTATAAGAAACTCCAAACACTGTGCCAAAGGGCAAACACAACCATGGTTAAAAGTGAAACTAAGTGAAATATTTCACATACAGTGACCAATAGATCTTTGAAAAAAGTTCAACATCATGGAGATGCAAACCTGAACTACAATAAGATCTGAACAAAAAATTAATGTATCTATGTACATGTACCAACTCTCCATAGCCAAACTAAATGCTACATACCACCCACTTATACTGATAAAAATAAATACTGAAACAAAATAAAACCACAGTGAGATACCTCCTCACCTCAGTAGAATTGCAAAATGTTGGTGAGGAAATTGAGAAAAAGGAAAGCTTGCATGGTGTTTGTTGTCAGGGGTGCAAACTAGTTGAACCACTATGGAAAATAGCATGAAGACTCCTTTAAAAATTAAAAAATAGAATTACAGCATAATATGATATAACACCTCCAGTCCTGGGTGTAAATCCAAATGAAAGGAAATCAATACATTAAAAAATTCTTAGCTCCTTTCTTTATTGTGGCTGAGAAACGGAGTCAACCTAAACGTCCATCAATGAAGAAAGAATGAAGAAAATAGAGTACATAAACATAATGAAATATGGCTCAGTAATAAAAACAGAGTGAAGTTGTGTCATTTGAAACAAGATGGGTGAAATCAGAAGTCATAACATTACATGAAATAAACCAGGTGACTCTGATATGCAAAATACAAAAAAATCAGTCTCATAGAAGTTGAGAGTGAATGGTAGTAACAAAAGCCAACAGGAGAGAAGGAAAGGTGGATTCTGGGTAATAACTTAGTGACAGACTGGAGGAAGGAGTTCTGATGACTTCTTCATTTTACCACAAGAAAATGAACTGTTTGGTGTGACAGATAAACCTAACCTGCTTTAGATATTCTGCAGCCTATGGATGTATCAAAGCATTATACGTTATCCTATTCCTATGTGAAATACTTATTTTTATGTACCAGTGAAAAAGGAATTTAACTTAAATTAGAAAACCATGACCTAGCTTAATCTCACCACAAATAACAAATTTTAAAACATGGCTCATTTTAATATCATCCAAAGTAATTGACTTTCTGGCAAACGGATAATAATTTCTAGGGGAGAAGGCTTGGACTATGGAACACACCTGGACAACCATCCCAGGTGTAAGATGACTTGTAGGAAATAAACATAAACTCAAATATTTTATGAGAAATCATTCCTTGGAAAATGCCGTATAAGCTATGCAACTTTCCGATGTGTGAAATTGGGATGTTTTATGGCATACAACTCCTTTCTGTGAGGAGAAAACTGTATTTCACACAGACATGTCTGTGTGGTCTAATTCCTAACATCCTTGAAATTATTACTGTAACTTTGCCCTAATTGGTTTATCATTTGACAATCTGATGCTTGTTATTACTTTGACATATTCAATTGTTATATTAAATTGATATAATATAGAAATTAAACTAAGATAAAACTATTGTGGGATCCTGGGCTAGTAAAAGACTAAAATAGAGTTTTAAAAATACTACTTTTAAGTATTTTGTAGAGAAAACCAACTCTCATTATCTTTCTCTAAAGAAATTCTGGTCACTTTTTCTTTTTTATTTTAATATCTATTTAATACAATCTTCATCATGTCCTAATTTAAAATATTATGGACAAAATATTACTTCTATGATGCTATAATTTTGCTGGTGTGGCAACACCTGTCTGTAAGACCAAGTACTGTGGACGGATGAGGCAGGAGGATCACAATTTCAAACCATACTGAGGCAATTTAGCAATTTAACAAGAGGTTGCCAAAGAAAAAGATAAAAAGAGGGGGCTAAAGATGCAGCTAAGTGAGAAGACCCTGAGTTCAATTCTCAGTACTAGTTCAATTCTCTATACAAACAAATTCACACAACACACACACACACACACACACACACACACACACACACACATGTGCACACACACATGATACCTCCCCAAAGAAAAACAGCTGTGATTTCCTATTTTATCAAAAATCATTTTTTTTGTCTGTTACTGGGGATTGAACTCAGGCCTTTGCACCTGCCAGGCAAGTGCTTATGTGGCTGAGCTACTTCCCTGGCCCCTTATCATTGTTTTATTAAACTTTGTTTAATTTTGTTTTTTCAGTTTTACGAAAAGCTTTTACACAGTGCAGATATTTATAATTGTATTTGGTTGTTTTGCATTTTAACGAAAATCACTAATGACTGTGTTTTGCTGCAAGAAATATATGAAGTCATTTTGAAATCTTTCTTTCTTCCTTATCCTTTATTGTTTAGGACACAAATGCACTAATACAGATAGTGTGCTTACTTTATTAGAATGGTATTATATAATTTCAATGGACCACATTCTATTTGGGGTTAGGAACTGGTGTTATAGAAAATGTTTGTCTTTCATGAAGTGCAGTTTTCTTTCATTTTTAGATATTATGATATGTAAGTGACATGAATGATTCATTTGTATTCTGACTTTTTGCATTAATTAATCAATTAATTAATTTTGTATTTTAGGGAATGGTCTACAGGGTGTTCAGGGTCTCACTACTAGATCAGACTTCAAGTGATCCACCTGTTTACAGCCCCCCAAGAGCTGGGATTACAGGTGCACATCACCACGCCCAACCTCATTTGCCACCTTGGGGGTGGGGCCAGCACGGCTGGCCCAGTGCTTTAACTCCTGGCCCCTGAGCCTGCTTGCAGGCACTTTAAGTTGCTGAGCATCTGGCTGGCCCTTATTAATTTATTTCTTGAAGATAATAAAAATTGAAAAATAAATGCTGGAAATGATACAGAATTTCACTAAAGGAACTTAAGACAACAAATATCAATGGAAATGGTATTGAGAAACATTTTAAAATTTTTGTTGATAATGTCCATACATTTTTGCTAATTATCATTAAAAATATTTATCTTTTCCAAAATTGCCTATTTTGCTGTTTGACTAGTAAATAAACAACATATTGATATCAGCAATTAATATATATTACAATCCATTGAAATATAATTAAGTAATAATTGCAAGAAATATTGACTTTGGTTTTCAAATTTGCTAATAATTAGCAATAAACAAACGCACTTGCAAGTGGAAGAGGAATTACCTGTCCGCAATGCAGCCAGACATAACTTCTAATGGCTAACTAAAATATTGGGAGCCCTGGCCCTCCCATCTGGCTTAGAAGGTTACCCAAATTTAAAGACATTTTTGAAGATACTAATTATGATATTAACAAATGTGAGTTTCTGATCTTACCAAGATTGATGGTAATTCAGCATTATCACAAGTACTAGTGGTGCTCTATTTTGCACTATGAAATTAAACTAACATCTTTGTTTTATAGAATAGTTTTATATTCATTGATTTATATTAATTATAAAATGTTCATCATGCAATGGCCGTGACTCTGCCACATGGCTCACACTGACAAAGATCTACAAACTGTATGCAGGGTTTCAGGGTAAATCCTGAGGGGATTTGACTGACCTTGTCAGATACAAAAGTTACAAACCTTGTGGTATAGGTCTTGCTTTATCTTAGTCCTAACTTCCAGCAGAAAAGTGTAGAAATGAGGTATGAAAAGTAAAGCCATATTAATCTGCTGAGCTGTAAAAGGCTCAAATCATCAACTTCTGACATTGCCAGTCCTACGTATAATCCACTACTACTATGGACTACTGGACTATGGGATTATTTTGCTGAATTCATGCACCTACAACATTTAAATGGCAATGGAATACATATCTTTGATATAACTGGACAAAAAAGAGGATATAAATGAAGGACCATTTTGTATCTGTATATACAAAATAGGATAATATACAGCTACTTTGTGTTAATTCAGTGAGAAGAAAGATTTGTACTAATAGTGTTTGGACAGGATATCATGTCTGCATCTTGTACTATGAATAACCACTTGAGGACAACAATAGGCAATGTATTAATTATTGAAGCTGTCCTACCAACCTGTTTTGAAACTGTCTCATTGCTATTTGTTTCTCAAAAAATTAAAACCTAAAAGACAATAATTATAAAATATTCAAATATTATAAAAGCTGTTACTAAATATAAAAATATCATTTTAAGAATGCATTCATCAAATAGCATATTTTTATGTGAAAACAAACTTGCAAGTAAATCTAGGGTAACAAATACATTTTCCCAAAAAATATATAGTTCATTTAGTGCTTTTGTCTTTTAGGGGGAAAATACTAGATAGGATGCAGAAGTGAAAGAGTCATTCAATCAAGCATGACATCAGAATTATAGCAAATATTAAGCTTAGGTAAGAGCTCAATGAATATTAATCTCAATTAATATTAAGCTTAGGATCTATTTCCCATTCATGAACTTGGCAACTGTTGATAAACTTTGTGGTTTTCCAACTTGTTGCCATTAAATAAGTAGAAACTTTAAATTTTGTTGCTTTGGATATGATACTTAGCACGTGCATCCCAAGCAGTCAGGGAAGAAGGCACGACGTGCGAGGGGCGCGAGGAGTGTTGAAGGTCGCGTCACGGAGGGTGCTGCTTTCCAGCTGAAGCTTCCTTGTGACAGGATGAAGGTGCAGCCAGACCTGCACAAGTTCATCCTTCCTCTTACCAGGTGCAGACAAGATGTCAACGTATTTGAATTTGACAGGTGTTTTCAAAAGAGGTGCCGCAGACAAGTCAATTACCATAGCTAGACACACACAAGCATGTAACAGAGCTGAGCGTGGGCGTGTTTCCAATTCGTGTAATAGCTTGAGTTACCTAGGCGAGCCAAGAGCATTTTCTTCATTCCTAGAAGGAAGAGTTTGAAATAAAGTCCTTTATAATGCCTAACAGGCAAGGTAGTACAAAACAATAACTGTACTTGGGGGAGCAATGTTGGTGTGACGTGGCAGGCACGCCTCATCGCAGAAGCCTGAGCCAGAGGCTGTGAGCGAGCGTCACGAGGCGTCGGCACCGCGTCGATTCCCAGCCTCTAGGGCTGCGGCCTGCTTGACAGGAAAGACTGTCCTGGAAGCCCTTTCACAGCAGTAATTATATCTAGTCCTAGGATGTCAAGGAGAGAATCTAATGGGCTTTTTTTTTTTTTTTTTAATCAGAAGATCGTGTTAAGGTCACCTTCGTCCACTTAACCTCTTCAGAATCTCAGAAGTAATACATTTAACTTTTCCCTTACAATTGGCATCAAAAGGTATCACTGCATATGAAGGTTTTACTGACATTTAGGACTTCAGAAATCCTAAGGCTATTCTCAAACGATAAGTACATTATAATTTTAAAAATATTTTTACTTTCATTAGTACATTTTTACAGCGGGTGAATATATTTAGCACATTTCAATTCTCTTCTTTTTCTTTCCCTCTACTCCCTTTTGTTTTTCCAGCATCTGATTCATTTATTATTTTATAAGATTTTATTAAGTTAATTAACATGTAAACAGATTGAAAACCAAACTAATAGGCAAAGAACACATTAAATATATAAAACAGTTGTACTAAGTTGAGGCACATGTTCAGATACATTGTCTGCACTTTTTTCTTTACCATTTCTCCTATGATCTGTGATGTATGTATGTGTCTATCTATGATTCTATGTATTTAGCTATTTATGTATATACATATATATGTATGCATGTATGTATCTGTCTGTCTGTCTGTCTGTATATCCGTCTGTCTGTCTTCTATCTGTGTCTGTCTGTCTGTCTATCTGAGACTGTGGTCTCAAGGTGCATCTGCTTTCTCAGAGATGACTCAAGTTTATCCTTCTTTATGGCAGGGTAGTACTCCTTGAGTATGAATTTCACATTTTTCATCCATTCCTTTGTTGATGGACATAGAGACTGTTTTCTATGTGTTGCTATAAGTACAGGTGTGCACACATCACTGTGGTATGATGTCCTCAATTCTTGGGACAATATTTATAAGAAGAACAGCTGGGTCAAGTGGAATTCTATTTTTAGGTTTATAAGGAGTCTCTATATTGATTCTATAGTGCTTCCTTTAGTTTGCTATCCCTCCAACAATGGAGCGAGGTTTCTTGCTCCCCACTGTGCAGTCAGCATTCATTGTTGCTTGAATTCTTGATGGTAGCCATTGTTTACAAAGTGAGCCGGAATCTCAGTGTTGTCTTCATTGCATCTCTTGAATGACCAGAAATTCTGAACATCTTTTGCATATATTTAAATTCTGTTTGTACTTTTTCATCTGAGAAGTGTCAATTCATTTCAGATGCCCATTTATTAAGAGAATCTTTAAATTTGGAATGGATCTGATTTTTTTGAGTTCTTTGTATATCATAAATATTCATCATTTGTCAGAGGATTGACTCCTAAAAGTTTTTCCCTCTATTCTATAGGTGTCATTCTGTGAAAATGATTCTGTTATTTATTTCATATCATTATGTATAAATTATGAGAGGTTTCCCCAAATTGCTTATTTGCATAATGCTTGTAATGGGCAGAAAATACCCAATTTTCAGTGTTTGTGACTGTCTCTTGCATGGTGAAAGAGGCTTTGGAGGTGTGAGGAATGGGGTGCTGGAGAGATGAGCAGAGCATTGGAGTGTGGGAAAGGTGTTGGAGGGTGCTTTGGATTACCCAGGAGCACCCCAGCATGCACCTGAAGCTTTAAAGCCTCTTATCTTTCTTGACTGAGTCAGAGATAGAAAGTCTAGGAAGGGTTTGATATCAGAACTAAGAGTCATCTTAGCCCCACATTGAGAAGGAGTTAAATTCTGTCCATGACCCAAGTGATAGGAAATAGAACCTCTCCTGAAGCCTTTGGAAAAGAATACAACCCTTTTGACAACCTTGGTTTCAGTTTTGTGAGGCTGTTGCAAAACTTCATGCCAGAAGAAATATAAAGTATTATTTTCTTTGTTTAAATAACCATAATGTTTGTTATAACTTGTTACAAAACCCAGAGACCTTTCTGGTGTAACTCACATGAGAGACATGAGATTTTTGCATCAGTCAACTTTTGCTGCAAAACTATTGCATTCCATTGTGTGCTTGGAAGCTTGCATCTTTCCAAAGGAACAGATCCACATATGCATTTCAGTGTGTAAAATAAACCACTTTAATTATGAGAATATTTAACCTGAATTTTTATTTAACCAAGCTTGTTAATCCTTATCAGTTGTGTCAGTGGCTTAGCTAGAGTCCTAGCCTTGCTCGTTATGTCCCCGAGAGATCCAGTACAGCCAGTGTTGACACAGTGGTCACTGCTTTCGCTATGGCTGCTAATACCAAAGAAACTGTGTTCTGAAGGTTTGGTATTTAGCTTCATTCCCAAAGGATTTCCTATAGATGTACTGAACTTTGCATTCAAAGATTTATTTGTCTTGCCAAGAAGAAATGTCCTTAACGGCTTAAGTACAATGCAACCTTGAACGGTGCTTTCATTTTAATAAACAGAAATGAATTCACACTTCAGAAGTATCAAAATTCCAGCTTTCGTCTGCGTAAGAACACTTCATGCTGATAAATCTTCTCTGAAGGGACTTTCTCAGCCCATAATTTTGGGCAGCATAATAATCAGAGAGACTGTGAAAAATAATTCATTTCTATTGCCTTGAGCAATACACAAGAAGAAAAGTTTTTCTGGTTCATCTAATACTCTATAAATATATTTTGTTATTATAATTAGTGGAAATAAGGACACAAAATCCACAGTTTTGTAAAATTGTGAATGATGTTTTATATCAAAGAATTTATTTTAAAAGGCAGAGTTTCTTTTCCAATTGGAGTGAGGACAAAGCCTTAAGTTTAACATTGGAAAACACATGGGTAGAGATAATCCATTAAGTTAAGTTTGGAGTGAAGTGCGATCTCATTCCCAAGCAGTGTGCTCAATGACTCAACATCAATACTAAATCTTTACTATTTTAGCCATAATGTGAATATGTCAATTGTCAAATGGTTGTAGCTGTCTTACTCATTATTTTCTGTATTTTAGCATATGACACATTCGTAAGATAAGCAGATAGATGATTTCTCTTGTGCACTTGATTGGTGTCACACATTTATGGACACAGTAAGATCTGTGGTCTATAGCTCATTCTTGTTCTTGTACAACATCAACAGTGTGCCAAGACTGTTGACTCTTGTGAGTAACGTCACATCTGGTCAGATGTTAGTCTGATTAATCTAAATTTGATAAGCTAATTGCTTATTGAAGATAAGCAATGAAAATGTGCTGGGGTTCTGGAGAGCATGGGGTTTGGAGATGACAATGCCTCAGGCTTCAGAACATGTGGGACTTCCTTGAGTGTCTCACGATACCCAAATGCTCGTTTAGATGAGCACAGACCTGATTTGTTCTAGGAGAATGGCATTTACCAATGTACATTTTAGAGGTTATGTTTCAGTATACATGTGATATTCCTTTTCATGTAGTCAGGTCAATTTTACTTTTACATTATAAGGTTGTCATATAAATACAAAACATTCAATAAAATTTGAATTTCAGATAAATAATAATATCAGTATATTTCATGAGGTATTTGAGTCATTCTCATCTTAAAATTATTCCTTAATTGTCTGAAATTTAGGTTTGAATGGGCTAAATTCTATCCCCAATTCTATTTCATTAGCTTTTTATTTTTTAGTGTATGTGTTTTGTACAGGATCTCACTACGCAGCTCTAACTCATAGGGATCTTCCTGTTTTTAGTCTCCCCAGAGCTGGGATTACAGGAGTGTGCCACCACGCCTGGAGTCAGTGGCCAACTCAGTGCACCCAGGGATGGGGTTGGAGCAGCTTGTGGTACTGGGGATCAAACCTCAGCGCCTTAGCTTGGCTAAGCGGGTGCTTAATCCAATGAGCTATCTCATTGGCCCTTCATTACTTTTTCTTAAGTGAATGACTGAAGATTGTTTTTCTTGTTTTCTTTATAAGTTATTTAAAGTTCAAATAATACATTTTCTAGTATAATTTTTAACATTTTGACAAGATATAGATGCTATACAGTAAATCTGTGTGTTTAGAAGATTCTAACATACATTAATAACTATAAATCTTATGCAAGACTGATAAAGTGGAATGTGAAGAGGAAATGGACCATCGAGATATGAAACTGCTGGACTTCGTGTCTCTGCCCTTTCATCCTGTTGTCTCATATGGGTTCAAGGAAATTATCCACAGCCATCACCTCCACTAATGTTCTGGGCCTTACCCCATCCTCTGAGTTTACAGATGCACTCCACTTAGTGTGTGCGTGCGTGCGTGCGTGAGTGCGTGTGTGTGTGTGTGTGTGTGTGTGTGTGTGTGTGTATGTTTTCAGTGTAGGTTAGAAAGAAGTGGATGGAAGGGATCTTTGGGTAATACATCCTGAGAATGGGCACCAAGGTTAGTAAAACATGTCTTAATTTCGGCTTGATTATACCGGGCTTCGAGGACACCAGTGCGGAGGGTGCCACACCTTCATCGGCACAGATGGCAAACAGGATTCTACTTTGAGTCCTCCCATACCACTTTTACCTTTACCCTCTTTCTATCTCATTGCTTCTTTTATTTTCATTGTAGACCTTGAAACTGCAGTAGTCTAAAAGCAAGACTTACAAACAAGTGCCTTTTTAAAAAAATAAGCCTAGCTTATTTGCAAATAGTTTTTTTTCTGATATTAAAATAAACACAAGAAAGTGTTGGGTATATTTAAAATAAAAATAATATTAAGAAAGAAAAAGCATGTAAGAGAGAGGAGGAAAAGGGAAAAGAGAAACAGGAGGGAAGGAAAGAAAGAAAAGAGTGAGAGAGGGAGACCAGGCTGGAGAGTGGAAAGGACAAGGAGTGAGCAATAAAACAAACAGAGAATATTTTAATGAATCATTGATGGTAGTGTTGTAACTGACAATATTATTAAAAAATAAAAGTCTCAGTAATAACAGAGTTGCCATGGGTGATTGAGTTATGGACATGATGAACATCAGTATACTTAAATTATGTTCTGGACTGGGGAGATAGCTCAGTGGGCTAAGTGACTGCCTGACAAGCTCAAGGACTTGGGCTTGATCCCAGTACTGCATGCCATACTGGCCTGCCATGCTGGTCAGTGAAACCAGGCATAGTGACACATGCCTGTAATCCCAGTGCTGGGGAGGCTGAGGCAGGAGGATCACTATGAGTCCAAGCTATGTAGCAAGATCCTGTACCAAATAAGTAAATAGATAGATTAAAAAATAAAATATTCTCAGTTCTGCTTTTTTTTATACCCCTTTTGTCCATAACAGGAGTCATAGTAGAAGCAATAATAAGAATGTACTATCATACAGACCTGAAGAAAACATTGTCTCCCTCAAAAGTATGGCTGCTTTAAACAGAATACTTTATGAACTAAAGACCAATAAACATAGGAAACTAAACTTACAATCTAATGCAACAAAACAAATTTTGAATTAGTCCACAATATTTTTCAAAAAGTTGTACACTGGTGATTGATTGATTGATTGATTGATCTGTGTTTTAGGGAAAGGTAAGGGTGTTCGGGGTCTCACTACTAGATCAGACTCATAGCGATTCACCTATGTAAAGCTTCCCAACTGCTGGGATTACAGGAGTACACTACCATGCCCACTCTCAATTGCTGACTCAGTGGTCCCAGGATCCAACCCCCAGCCCTTGCACCTGCTTGCAGGCACTTTAATCCACCGAGCTATTTAGCAGGCCCTTGATGATACTTATTTAGCACCACATCATGTATTGTACTGAGGATGTAGCTCGGTAACCTGCACAATGACTTGGGATTAATCCCCAGCATGCTTTGGAAAAACCGGGACACTGTGGTGACAGAATAACATTAGATGTCCTTGGACACATGAGTTTACATTTTCTTGCCTGATGGATTATATTCAGTGCATATACTGACATATAAAGAAGCTGATCTTAAGCAGAGAGAATACATGCTGTATCAGAAGGCACTATGTGTATGTGACTTTCTTTAGCGAGATGTATGCCAAACTGTTTCAGAGAGAAATTCTCTATTGTCAGTTATATTGTATATGATCAAATGAACTTGTGATCAGATATCCTGAAATAAATTTTCTTGGTATGACATGACATTTCCTCTTTCATATAAATTATTATAAGCAATTTGGATGTTTTTATATTGTTACTTGTTAACAAACCAAATTGATGTGTGACAATTCATAGAGAACACAAAGTGATAAGTCACTTTATGTTGAGCTTGAAGGTTCGTATATTTCAAGTAGAAAAGCATGTCTCTCAGTGCCTGATTAGAATATGAGGTAAAATACTTAATTTTCCACACAAACCTAACTATGCTTTTAAATAACCTGACCAATTTATTTTTTTGCAAATTACTTTTTTATAGTGACCTCATTTTAAAGTGGCAATGTGTAATTTTCTTAGTTGAATTTGGACTTTTCCTCAGGGAACAATTTAAAATATTTTCATTAATTTTAAACTTTACATTTGCTGCATCACCTTTCAGTTGCATGTTAGTAATTATCTTGTCTGCGTGTTATATGACAGTATAAAAGAGCTATTAAAAACTTTCTTACGTCCCAGATTTGCTATGTATGCACAAAGGTCCTTTGCTGATTTACAACAGGATTGTATCAGGAGGCTATCACTTGGAAACTTCATATAATAATAATAATTATTATTATTTTGTCTTTGTGTACAGTCTTTATTACAAATATTTGTTCAAGCATCATTAGTGCTCCTTAGGACAAGCAGTGACTGACCCCTGCAGAAACAGGCTATGTACAGAACTTTACAGGACAGAGGCAACACTAGCTGTGGCCGGCTGCTAAGTGGAGAAAGCAATTCGAAGAGGGAAGAGAAGTGGAAGGGCCCCTATGAGTCAACTTCAGCTGCCACCAAAGTGTACTTGTGCTGTTCACAGACTGCTGGTCCTCATTTTGGAGGGTTTGGCTACAGTGTAGGCATTTCATTTCTCTCTGTTGAGCTCACTCCTGGCCGAGGTGCCATTAGATCAATGTCACTCAAAGCCCTGGCCAGCCAAACTCCTGCGGGGAAGAGTCCCAAATGGAAGATCAAGTTCCTCTGGAAGTCATTCCTATCCATGGCAAAGCAGTAGACGCTCCGCAGCGAGTCTCCCACATTGTCCAGAATTTTGGGGGTTTCATTTGCCAAGCCAACAGCACCCCCCGGGAGCCTGCTGGAAGCCATTCCATCACTTCCAAACTCTTTCCAGGCTTCACGCTGGAAACGTAATATAATTATTAACAAAAGCTTTTATTTTCAGTTATGTGAAAAAATCAGATGTAATTCTTGACTACAAAGGAAGAAAATATGAAAAAAAAAAAAAAGCCAGAAAAGAATATATTGGTAGATCTTTTTTATTCAAGTAGAATTCAATCTCAAAAATCAACAGAAAGGGCCAACAAGATAGTTCAGTGGACAAAGTGCTCGCTTTGGCACGCTCAGGGATGAGGGTTCGATCCCTAGTCCCACATGCTGCATCCCCAGAGCGCACTGAGCTGGTGACAGAGTCTGGTATGAAAGCGCATGCCTGTAATCCCATGGCTTGGAAACTTCATATAATTATTTAAGTTTCCATGTAATCCCAGTGCTGGGGTGGCTGAGAACAGGAGAATCACTACAAGTCCCATCTGTGTAGTGAGCTCCTATACCAAATACACAAATGAAAAAACAATACTTAAAAAAATCTGCACATCTACACAAAGTGGCCGGGGTTCAATCACCAGCCTGGCATGCTGGCCCCACCCCCAGGGCACACTGAGACTGCGACTGAGACTGGGCGTGGTGTCACACTCCTTTAATCCCAGCTATTAGGAGGCGGAACACAGGCAGATCACTATGAGTCCAATCTATGTAGTGAGACCCTGTAGAGTGAAGTATGTAAAAAAATCTACAGAAAAGGAAATTAATATTTTACTAAAAAGTAGAAAAGTTGACATTAAAAAGCATGCTAAAAAGTTATTTCTCTTCTTCATGTATTTATAAAATTAACATACATTCTGTGAAATATACTTAAAGGGACAGCAAATTACATTTAAAAATAAAGATCATAGGTATTTTAACATAAATACTTTTCTTTTTTTTAGTACAGGGACTTCAGGGTCTCACCACTATGTAGATTGGATTCGTAGGGCTAAGAAGATGGCTCAGTAGAATGAATACTTCCCTGGCAACACAAGAGCCTGAGTTCAATCCCTAGTTCTGCCAAAAAAAAAAAAAAAAAAAAAAAGAAGCCAGCCTACTCAATTTAAGGAGATCTCATTTCAAAATAAAACCTGAAAAGGGCTGATGGGATTCGTAGTGATCCGCCTGTGTTCAGCCTCCCAAGAACTGGGATTACAGGTGTGGGGCACCACACCTGGACTCGGTTGCCAGCTCAGCGTGCCTGGGGGAGGGTCTGACATGGCCTGTGGTACTAGGGTTTGAACCCTGGCCCCTGAACTTACCTAAGCAAGTGCTTAGTCTGCTTGTTGGGTCTGTGCTGACCCAGATCTCTGTGGGCAGGGAGACGCCAAGAGACGAGGGAGAGAGCTCAAAAGTTTATTGAACCACGTGTGGGGCTCCGAGCCTAAGGCGGTTGCAAAGCCCTGAGCAGTCGTTACAGGCAGGTTTATAAAGGCAAAAAGTCACAAAATCGGGAGGGGGCAAGCGCACTACAGAAGCTAATTGCATTGGTTAATAGGGGTTGACCTTTGCATTGATTGACTCGGTGCAGGGGATTTTTCTGACAGAATAACATATTTCTGTAATGCCTGGGTAACCTTGGGGGAGCATCTTGTGGTCATTAGGGGGTAAGAGGGAAACTGAGCAAGCAGGTTACAGAAGCCAATAGCAATTGTTCCTTTGTCAGGATTGATTGAGGGCCACCTGGGGGTTGCTGAGGCTTTAGAGCAACCTTGTGGTTGCCTAGCTGCATGTAACTTTCCCAGAACATTTAGCAACAGGTGAAACAAAGGGCTAAGATGGAGCTAGTCTAGTGTGGGGCTGGGTGTTGTCTTGGGACTTTTTATTTTTACCTTTACATGCTGAGCTATTTCATTGGTCCTCATAAGTACATTTTTTGGGGGCTTGCCCATTAAATCAATTGTTAAGCAAAGCAGTCAGGCTCAGAATTCTGTGGTTTGATCCCCAGATCCTCATGCCTTACCAGATCTGACCTTAAGGCATCCTGAGAGGGCCAATAAAAATCCTCATAAGTATATTTTTAATGTTATAACATGATTTTTATTTGAGAAGAAAACAAATACCTTAAATGAATTATACTAAAAGCCCACCTGTTACTGATCCCAGTGACGTTGCCTATAATTCGAGAGCCTGAGCAAAAGAACTGCAAGTCTGAGGCCAGGCTCAGCACTTTAGTGAGACTCAGTCTCAAAATTCAAAAGCAAAGAGGTTGGAACATGAGGACAGCCCAGTGGCTGAACGCCATTGGGTCTAATCTTCTGCAAGGCAAAACACAAAGCAAAAATTGAAGTCCACAGGGAACTAACTTTTGTTAAGGAGTCATAGTTGGATTAAATAGAGCAAAGTAAGAGCCTAAAGATGGGTTAAAGGAAAGTTTGCTTATCATGTAGCTACAACTTTAATACTGTTCTCAGAACTGAATCACTTACTCATTTATTTTGTACTTACTCATTTAAATAGAAAAGCATGAAATGTTCAGCAACTTTCAAGATTCATCCGCATTGAGTAGCTGCACAGGGAACATTTTTGTCTAGAATTCTGTCCTTCTTTCACTCACCTGTCCTATTACTTACCTAGTACATGCCTTTGAAGCTCCCCAATTATTACTGTCTAAATACATGGTGGCTTTTTTGTTGTTGTTGTTGCTTCGCTTTATATTCTTTTCAGCTGTTATTAAAAAGCAATGCTATCTGTGGCTTGATTGTTGACTTGAAAAATATTATATCTGGATCTATAATTTAGTCTATCGTATCTAAAAGACAAAGCTGAACATTTTGTGATAGAAAAATCTTGGAAACAACCAAGATGCCCATCACATGAGGAATGGTTGAAAAAGATGTGGTATTTTTATACTATGGAATATTACTCAGAGGTAAAGAATGATAAACTCAAAGCCTTCATATTTAAGTGGAGGCCATTTGAAGACCATATAAACAAAATAAACCAGACCCACATGTGCAAATGTTGATAATCTCCCTAGTATAACTCAAAAGAAGAATTGCAAATAGAAATGTATAACACAATTAAAAGGAATTGCAAGAACTTGAGGACTGGACAATGAGGAGAGGGTGAGGCGAAACGCTGAGAAACATGACAGAGGCAAGACCAATTGCTTATACACACTAGATGGGTAAGACAATGATCCTGAGAAACATCAGGAGATTTTTGAAACTAGCAGTTAAGTGATAGGATTCTCAGCCCAGCTAACTACGTATGCTGATACCTGTGAACCAAGCAACTGCACTGAATTTAACAAAGTGTAATAAGAAGAGTCACCCTCCACATGCCTGCCACTGTGGTCTGCTAAATGTGTACTTCTTGTCATGACACACCAGCTGTTACTACACTGCCATTTTTTAAAGGGTGGTAAATGAAAAATAAGACAAAAAATGTCACAAGACAGTAATGCTACAATGTTACTATGCTGTATATGGATGGATTTCTAAATATCTATGTAAATATATGTAAGTGTTCATTCAAAAAAAAAAAAGACAAAGCTGAAGATGCACAAAATTGACATCATAGCTACTGTATAGACCCAGCTGACATTTCTTTGGGATTATGGACCTGTCAGTTCGTGTGGGCTTCCTTACAGCACACTCTTGTCTCTTGTGTAGTATCTTTGGTGGCAAGCTGTTCTTTAGAACAGAAAATAATTGCATGTTATGCTATATTTCAGATTTTCTTTTCTTTCCTTGGATATTTATATGTGTATTATGTGCAACATAACTTCATCTATTAAGTATTTATGTGACTGTTCAAATGTCCATTAGGCACACGCACCACCATGAAAGTACCTAGAGTACAACATGTTACATGTCATCTGAGATACTGTTGTGTTCGATATGTGTTTTGTTTATGACAAGGCATAGACCTTTTATCCTGAATTACATTCCATAATGCAAAACTTAGCTTTAGGTGGATGATTCTTGCTCAAAGAATATAAATTGATGTACTTCTTAATAAATTTTTGAAGCACATTATCTTTTATACCAGCTTTTCTGAGACACATTCAAAAAGAAAATGTTATTTGATATACTTTTGGGATTATATAAATAAGGATACACAAGTCTTAATTAATGATAGAATAAAAGAAGGGGAAGACAAGAAGAACAACAGGCATGTTCAATAATGAGCTAGTCACGAAATCCAAAATAATTGCTAGCCTGATTCTCCACTACCAGAGATCTACTGTTAGACAAATGACTATTTAGAACTTGGGAGAAGACCCAATGCTGAGCAGTTTCTTCTTTGCCCTGGGTCCTTACAGTGTTTAATATGAGAGATGTACATTGACTATTATCTTAAGACATACTGTTCAGATGGCTTAGAAGGATGTTTTTTCCAGATAATGTTTCTTTTCAATTTCTTTTTTTTTTCCTTTGGTGGAGCTGGGTATTGAACTCAGGCCCTTGTGCTTGCCATCTCCCTGGCCTCAGATAGTGTTTAGTAACATCTTCTGCAAACACTGACAACATAGTTGGCACAATTTCATTGATCAAGGGCAGAGAATCATGCAACAAAAACTGAAAAGATTAAAATAGGCAGTTTTCAACCAGCAACAATAAATGATTGTTTCAGAAGATAAACTTTTATATATATACAAAATTTTGGGCAGGGTTTACAAGGTGCACAGGGTTTCACTTCGTAGATCATAGGGCTGGCATGGCAGGCCCTGGACCTCTGTGCTTGCAGGCACTTTAACTCACTGAGCTATGAAAATTAATTTTTCTTGAGAAAGTAAAGAAATTTTAAAACTTTTAAATACTAATACAATTTTTTTTTTTTTTTTTGGCAGTACCAGGCATTGAACTCAGGATCCTGCACTTGCTAGGCAGGCACTTATTCTACTGTACTACCTCCCAGGCCCAAAAGTCAAGAAGGTTTTTTGTTTTGTTTTTGGCTGGCCCAGGCTGCCTTAAGGGTGGGTCTGGTAAGGCATGTGGAGCTGGGGATCGAACTGTGGTGTCCTGCACCTGACTGTGTTTGCATAAGCAAGGGGTTAAAAACCTGAGCTAACTGGCAGGCACCCCAAAATTGTATTTTGTTTGCAGTTTATCTGCTCAACTAATTCAGGTGATCTTTTCTTGTTTGGACATTTGTGGTCTTTCAAAAAAGTACTCTTGATTACATATTTGTTTTCATATATTCAATACAGTAATTGTGAAACATTATATAATATATATATTCCAATATATAATATATATATGTATATGTATATACACACACATATATATGATGTATATAGTTGTTACAGAGTCTCACTTCAGAGCTCAGACTCATAGGGATCCTCTTGTTTTTGGTCTCCCTAGCCCTGGAATGACAATAGTACACCACCATGCCTGGACTCACTGGCTTCGTGCCCAGTGGGTGGGGCAAGTGTGGCATGTGGTGCCAGAGATTGAACTACAGTCCCTGGACTTGCCTAAGCTGACCTAAGCAGACACTTTACTTTGCTGACATATCTTGCCGGCACCACAATATATGTTTTATCTTTGTTTCCTTCATTTTAATAGCTTAAGGTAAAAGGTGCGTGTCATAAACTTCACCACTGTGTGCGGTACAGTGAAAGCTTTTGAGCCTTCTCTGGGTATGACGCAGGAAGTCACTCTTCCAGAGACACTGAACTCTGAGGCCAACAGAATGAAACTGTCAGATGTGCTTACTCAGCCACAGGAAACCACGCATTTGTCATTCCTAAAATGTGGCTTTTCTAAATATTTAATGGGAAAATAATCATGTAACACATGTCTTGTGTCTTATTTTTGTCACTAACCTAATGTTTTTTAGGTTCAGCCAAGAGTAGTATGAATCAGTATTACTTTTGTTTTCATTGTTGGATATTATTTCATATACATCTCATGTTATGGCTGTAGCCTGTGATTTCTATTCAATTATCTCTTATAGGTATTTGAATTTTTTGTTTGGGTTCTTGTAACTAATTTTGTTCCAACATTTACTTATGTATCTTTGAGTGGAAATGCCAAAATTTTCTCTTGGGAGATTTCTAGAAATAAATTGCCTAGGTTTATGACCTGTTTTGAGTTGTACATGAGCTTAAAATTCTTCTGTCTTCTTCCTGCTCCTCTTTTTCTGTCTCCTTCTTCCTATGTAGAAATACAATTGTCCAACATTTATAAGCGAATGCTCTCTTCTCATTAAATTAAAGATATTTTATGTGTTTGGTACAGGGTCTCACTATGAAGCGCAGACTCATAGCGATCCTTCTGTTTTCACCCTCCCCAGCACTGGGATTACAGGCATGCACCACTACACTGGGACTCCATGGCCAGGTCAGTGCACCCAGGAGCTGGGCCAGGGCGGCATGTGGTTCCAGGGATAGAAACCAGCCCCTGAACTTTCCTAAGCAGCCCTCCATCAAACTGTTTTGATATTTTTGCTGAAAATTACCATAAAGTAAGAGTATATTTATAAAATTCCAGCTCTTTCCCATTAGGCTGTATAGTTATAGTGCTCTAATACCACATTGTCCTCATTTCTATGATTTTAAAGCAAGCTGAAATTCACTAGCATAATCTCACTAACATGGACTTTTCAATAAATGCTTTAGACATTTTAGATTCTTTTTCCTTATACTTTTAGAAGAAAAGTTTTGTTTTTTGCTTCTCAGTAAATGTGGAGACAGACAATTGGAGAAAAGTACATGTCACCAGGAGTACAAAGTCCCACAGGACTGAACTTTAACAGTCTTTTTGGTTTCAAATAAGAGGTGAAAACTTTGAGAAGTGACAACTCTACAGCTATAAATACCTAAATCAAAATAAAATTTAAAAATAGATTTTGACTGAGGACATTGAAAGCCTAGTCAATAATATTATTGGGCAAGGCGAAATGGTGCAGATAACATTAGGAGTTAAATTTAGTGAACTTACAAAACTAATAACTTGAAACTTTTTGTAGGAAACTTTTTCTAATTGTTCTTAAATTTTTTGAAGGATTTCCTATGAAGCAAAAAAATAATTAACTATATCTTTATGTAAGAGAATGGCTAATACCTACATCTTCCTATTAACCTGTCTAAAATAAAATGTTCCTTACATAAAACTAGAATAATCTTCCAACACATAATGTCTAAAAGTTTCCTTGGAATAGGGGAGAACTCAAAACAAAGAAAAAAGGGATGAAAGTTCAGGGTGTCTGATCACTCATTGATGATTTTATATTTTTCTGTGTGTAAAGGACCCAGGACTATTACCAGGAAAACTATGCAGATTTATTTTAATTTTTTTTCAATTAAAAAGAACAATTTATGTTGGGTCTGCAGATAATGGTGTAATATTTCTGTGTAGTTAAAGACATTCTACTGTTAACTTTGAGCTGGGCATGGTGATGCATGCCCTTCATCCTAGCACTCAGGATGCCTAGCCAGGGGATCAATGTGAGCTAGAGCTCAGCCTAGGCTACAGAGGGAGTTGCAGGTCAGCCTGAATTGCATAAAAAATCCCTTTCTCACAAAGAGAAAAAAACATTTAGCTTTATAGGATTTGTATTTTATTTCTTTTTTTTATGGAACCAGTTATTGAACTCAGGCCCTTACTCTTGCCAGGGAATCGCTTATTCCACTGAGCCATCTCCCTGTCCCATGTGTTTTATTTCAGACATGGCCTTTTTTTCCTCCAGTACCAGGGATTGAACTCAAGACCTCGTGCTTGCCAGGCAGGCACTTATTCTACTGAGGTATCTCCCTGGCCCCAATTTGTGTTCTATTTCAAATATCAGTTAATTATTAAAACATTGTGGGAAACTTTTAGCATGTAAATTTGATTCAAATAAATATTTAAATTTCTTATGTGTTAACTTATTAATTAGTAAATTGTAAAGGTTTTCTAAATATTTAGGGTAATGAATAATTATCCTTAAATTTGTGATTTTTTTTCTAATAGAGATTTTAAATGTTTTTACTTTGAAAGTCACATGAGAAGTTGAACAAATAGTAAAGCACAGGTTGTTTGGTTTAGTAGTTCTATAAAATCCATTTATAAAAACTAATTGATCCTGCTACAGTGTTGTATATGGTTCGATTTCCAAACTTATGCATAAGCATATATAATTGTTTATTCTTATTTTTAAACATATTTTAACTTTTTAAATTTTTTTACGTTATATTTTGTAGGGACTTAAAGTTTAACATATCAATATTTGATGAAAAATACATGTTCCATGTTAAGCCTAAGATGTTTGATATTTAGACAGATAGTGAGGTTAAGGCCGACAGCCTAGGTACTATGGTAATAAAATAAGCTTCTCTTCTGGAGGGTTAACAACTTAAGATTGCAGAGCAAAAATTATTGACAAAGGAGGGCCTCAAGGACAGCCAACATTTTGACCCTAACCATTCAAGGTCACTTAAGATTCAGGACATATTAGAACCTGTACTGTAACATCATGCAACTCAGTTGTGTCCCAAGTTTTCTGATCAAGGAGATTATGGGGCGAAAGAGGAAAGTGATCGATGATGTACCATGTGCGTGAGGAGAGTCAATTGGAGTGAAAACATTCTCAGAATGTTCTCAAGTTTTCACAGAAAGCAAATTGGTCAAGCAATGACCATGACTCACCCACATGGCTGACACAGACAAAGGATCTACACACTGTGGTACAGGATCTCGGGATAAATCCTGAAGGGATTTGGCTGACAGATACAAAAGCTACAATTCTAATTACATAGGTCTTGCTTTATCTTGGTCTTAACCATCCAGCAGAAAAGTATAAAATGAAGTATAAGAAGTAAAGCCATATTATTATGCTGAGCTGTAAAAGACAACTTCTGATATTGCCAGACATACAGAAAACCCAAAACAATTATGGACTACTGGACTATTTTGGAATATTTCACTGAATTCACATACCTATAACATTTAAATGACAAAACTAAACAAAAAAACGACCATTTTATATCTGTATATTCAAAATAATTAAGATAGATATACAGCTACATTCTGTTAATTCAATGAATAGAGGGATCTGTTCTAATAATAGAATATAATGTCTGCATCTTATACAACAAATAACCACAAAGAAAACAATAAATGTATTAATTATCAAAATTGTCCTACTAATTTGATTTGAAACTGTCTCATTGCTATTTGTTTTCCAACAAAATTATTGAAAAAATAAATATTCATGAAAAAATAGAAGGATGCTACCTATATTAAAAAAAAAAGAAAATGAATTGAGTAAAATAAATACAGGATTTTGGTTTCCATTATCAGAGCCTTTTCCTTATTTTCTAGTGCTTTATGATTTGTAAATTCAGCTGAAGCTTTTGGTAGGTTTATATAATATTCCAACACAGAAAGTAAGGAAACATCAGAGTCTCTAGAAGTTCTAAGGAAAATTGCAGTTGACTTAGGGAGGGCATAAACGTGGGTCCTAGCTTACAGAAAGGGGACACTAATGAGATAATGAGGCTCTAAAGGCGTGTTGTGATGCCACAGAGTTCCCTGAGGACAGTCCTCATCCGTGTGCGTCTTCAAATTTGCAAACAAATGTGCAACCTTTTAGTTTCATCACATGTTTTGTAGCACAGTATTTCCCTTGCCCTCATTAAAGTCAGTTGCAATGCATATATTTTACATGAATGATTACAGAAATGATACTTTAAACATTTAAATAGCACATTTTCTTATCTTAAATGTAAGCTAACTTAAGTTTACAAAATTAATTTCAAATTTAATTCAATGCTCTATTTTAGCCTATAACTAAAATAGATTGAATGTAATATCTCAAATATATATATATACGTATATATACATATACATATATGTATATGTATATATATATATATATATATATATAATGTATTCCTACTTATGAATTCCACATTTTATACTTTGTTCTTGAGTGGTTCAGCTTGCTGAGATTTTAGTAGTTCCCTTTCCTCATAAATTTCTTAATACCATTGTCACTTGGTATTAACAGTCAATGTCCATTAATCCCAAACTTTACTAGCATCATGTAACTAAAAATATTAAACCATTCAACAAAATGCCCAGCTTACTACACACAATCCTACTGAAAGTTTTATGAATAAACAATGTTTTGGGTCATGAAGTTCCAGGCATAAATGTGTTTTCATATAACATCTATTCTTATTCTACATGTCTTCGACTACTAGGCCAAAAGACTAGCTCATCAGCGGTAATTATTCTAATTGATTTCTAGCTGCTATTCTGTTCTTCTGCATAAAAATTGGTACTTTTTCTCACTTGGTATCTTAGGGACTATAACATTATATTATTTGGAAATCAACATTAGATACAAATGTTTAATAAAGATTCTAACAATGAACCCTCTAACAAGTAAAAATAAACTACCGATGATGAAAAATCAGCATGTGTCTATCTCTTTTAGTGCCCCAAAGGACCTGTACTATTGGCATAATAAAATTTACTGTGTAGTTGCTATCATGTGATGTTTTCTAGAACCTACTGATTCAGTCGCTTCATCCCTCTCCCAGCTCTTGTGGAAAAGGTAGATTTTCATCTCAAGCTAGACAGCAGAATATGAATTTATGCACATCCCTCCCTGTCATCTATGTGTACATGAAAGTTTGAGAAGCTTATGGAATACATGATTTCACATACCAATCAGAGAATCTTGCTGAATGCCTTTTGTATGACAGAGTCTATGCTAGGCATTGTGGCTATTAGGATGAATTAATTCTGCACTGAAAAGTCCCACAAGAGTAGTAGGAAAGACAGCTGAAATGCAGGTTTGTAACTGAGTAAACAGAGAGAGCTAAAGAATCTAAGAGTATGTCTATTCTTCTTTGATGGTCAGAGAATAGAATCATTGACATTATAATTGGACCTTGAAAGATAGGAATTCTGTCTCAAAATTTCAGCAAATGCTATCATCAAAATCAAACCTTCCATTAAGTATTCTTCCAGTCCATCTTTATATGGCAGACCTACACAGTCTCTGAGCAAGTCTTTAACCCTGCATGTTGATACCCTCTGTTCCCTTCCCCACACAATTAACTTTTTGTTAAACCTATGTAACTTGGTTCTACTAGATCGCTACTCATGATGTTGCCATGGTTACCTCAGACATTCCCACACTACTTATACTCACCTCAAATGAACAACTTTGAATCTCCTGTCTTATAGTGATGCTCTTCCTGCTCATTAAGCTGTCATTAATGAGCCACCATCTGAGTGCTCCTTTTAACTCTCAATGACATTTACTGTAGCGATGACTTCACTCTTCTCTGTGAAGTACTCATGTCTTATTTCTTTGCGATTTTAATAATTATGAAGGTAATTATTTCAATCCTCTTTGTTTCCCCTTGTTTTTATGAGACAGGATCTCACTGTGCTGTCCAGGCTGGCCTTATATTTGGTGATCCTCCTGCCTCAGCCACCTGAGTGCTGAGATTACAAATGTGCTGCCCCAAGTCCAGCTCTTTGAAACTTTGACTCTCAGTTCCTTCAATAGTTCTTTGCAAACAGGTTGGCCCCTACTAATTCCGGCCACTCTTATTAATATAGCCTCCAACATGCCAAGTCCATTACTCGGGACCTTCCCATAACCTGTTTCATGCATCTTAATTGATTCTTCCACTTCTTTTCACTTTACTCCCACTAGGTTTTCAGACTGAGCAATCTACTTACTGACCTAGCCAGGACCTCTGAACACTAGTCTATTGTTTATTGGCCTTATGCCTTTTCTCCTTACCCCTTGCATTTCTCTTTTGTCTGCCCATTTTGATTCCCTCTGGGATTTACTTTTATCTTTTGCACTTGCATTTGATCTGTATGCTGATTCTACCCAAATTTATAATTCCACTCTACATCCTTTACCTGAGCTCCAGACTAATCCTTATATAATTCACTCTGATAATTATTTTTTCTTTTTCTTTCCTTTTTAGAATTCATTTGTGTGTCACAGTTACTGGCACAAGGTAGGTCTTAGGTATCACTGGACGACTGAATGCATACTTGGCTCACCAAAGTGAATAATTAAGAGGGTACTGAAATAATTTATGGTAGCATTATCTACAAAAAGAGCATGTGTGTGTGTGTGTGTGTGTGTGTATGTGTTTGTGTGCATGGCTGGTGTTCCTAAATGGAGCTGATTTCTACCTTAAGTGAATGGGAGAATGTGGAAGCTGATACCATGGAGGAGAAAGAGAATATATGAGGTAGTGTTTTTAGGTCAGAAGCATTACTTCCATTGCACATGTAGACCCTCTGCAATAACCAAAATATGCATTTCAATAATGAGCAATAAAGTCAAGAGATTGGACATTGTGAAGTACAAAGACATAGAGGGAAAATTAGATTCTCCAAGCTTATATTTTCTCAATAATTTTGAGTGTGGAATCTTCCAGTAATATAAGTTTCACAAATATGCTTCACAAAAGCACTTTTCCCTGTATGAAAATCATGATGAGTCCAGATTTTCAAGGGAAAGGTAACAACTATCTTCAAAATTATTAAGAATAATTTATTTAGGGCCAGCCAAATAGCTCAGCAAATTAAAGCACTTGCAAGTAGGCTCAGGGGCCAGGGGTTTGATCCCCGGGCCTGCTGTGCCGGCCCTGCCCCTGGGGCACACTAAGATGGCAATTGAGACTGGCCATGGTGGCATGCACCTATAATTCCAGCAGTTGGGAGGCTGTAAACAGGAGAATCACTATGAGTCTGGTCTAGTAGTAAGACCCTGAACACCCTGGAGACCCTTTCCTAAGCTACAGAAAAAAGAATAATTTATTTAGGCAAATTAACTTTATACCGTTTTAATATAAGCACTTTACATATTATAATAATTATAGATATGCAATAACATCTATATCTTAGCTTGTCTGACTTCATTAAAAATACTTTAATTGTATTTGGTGATATAAATGTTTTATACACACACGTACAACTAAATACAGATGTGTATAGTTACAGCTATATGCATAGAGGAAATATGTCTATACTTTTTATATTCATATACTTTTAATATTCATCAAGTGCCTGAAACTTTACAAAATATACTTTGATCATAGTATATGTGATCATATATATGGTTTATAAAATTATGGAATCACAAGTCATCCTCAGAAGAGAGTTTATAGATGGATTTTATAAAGTATGATACCAGTTGTCTGGTGTGTCATGTCTATTTCTGTCATGACTGTTTCTATGAATTTTGTAAGCACATGGCCATGTCAAATATAACTGTAAAATGTCTTAATTGATAACAAATATATTAAAAACATAAAGTGTTCATGGGCAAGTATATATATAACAAACATAATGTTTTGATTGTCATGAACATTAAAATGTGTTGCTGTGGAAGGATTTGCATTTACATGTGCTTTAAGTGCTGTACTTCATATGAATTTTAAAGATACATAAAATTTTAAACTATGCAATTCTATTTTAATGTAAAATGCTTTTGTGATTATAATGAATGTATCATCTTATTAAAAAAGAGGTAAATGTGAGAAAATTGGTCAGCCTTTACTATCAGTCACCATAGCGGTTCATAGTAGTTAGAAATCATTACACCAACATCAGCCTGGGGATTGTCATTGTCCCCTCCTAACGGCGCATGAATGTGAATAACGACTCTGGATAGGAAGAGAATTAATCAATAATTTCCTGACTGTGGGCTCCCCGTAGAGTGCTCTGCCTCCCTGACGCATCCCTATTTGCCCCTGACTGTCCTCAGTATCCATAGATAGTCTTAGTACAGGCAACAAAAAGGCATGCTTCAAATTTCAACTTTTATCTCTTTCTTCCCAAGAAATTTGTTAGGATTAACTCCACAGTATCCCTAGAAAAGTAACTCATGATTAACACTGTAAGAAAAATATACTTTTATACTTGATTTTTTAGGGGGACAGTCTTTTCTGAGACAGAGACTCACTGTGGAATTTAAGGTGACTGTGAACTCATTATGTAGCCAGGCTGACTAAAACCTGTAGCAGTAATCCTGCCTCAGCCTCCCAAGTACCGGGATTATAAGGGTGTATCACCATGCCTGATTCTCCATTTGTGTTTTTAATTGTTCTGTATTTTAAAACTATTTTTCAAGATGAAGGAGCCAGGAGTTCAATCTCCAGTGCTGGCCCCACCCCTGGGGTGCCCTGAGATTGTAATTAGGAATGGGTGTGCGGTGGCTTGTGCCTGTAATTCCAGCACTGGGGAGACTGTAAACAGGAGGATCACTATGAGTCTTGTCTAGCCATGAGACCTTGTACACCCTGTCCTAAATACAAAAAAATATTTTTAAACTGAAGCAAGGGGCCAGCCAAATAGCTCAGCAGATTAAAGCAGGGGCTGGGGGTTTGATCCCCAGGCCTGCTATTCTAGCCCTGCCCTTGGGGCATGCTGAGACAGCAATTGAGACTGGGGGTGCTGGTACACCCCTGTAATCCCAGCACTTGGGAGGCTGTAAACAGGAGAATCACTATGAGTCTGATCTGAACACTATGCAGATCCTTCCCTAAAATACAATAAATAAATAAATAAACTGAAGCAACTTTTGATGCATCTCAATATATTTGCAGTTCATAACTATTATTAGTTATAATCTTTTGCTTACATAAAATGAAAATAGTACCTAACATGGAAAACAGGGATAAGAATTTATCATTATATTAGTGCCATCAATATTATAAAAATATTATGATCATTTTTATGCAAAAATTGGACAACTTGGATGTAGTGGACAAGTGCATAGATTTCTATCAAAACTGTCAATCTTACCTTGGGAGGTAGACACTACTTCAATAGCTGTGATTTCCTAAACCAATGAGAATTTAGTAGAAGTGGCAAGATTTACAAAATTTTGACATCCTAGAGGTGTTATTTTTTTTTTTTTTGTTGAATTGGAATACCTGAGAACAAGTGGTGAGGAACCTATAGCCGAGTGGAGGATGAGAAGACACGTGGAGAAAAACCCAGACACTGGAAAGAACAAGGGTCCTGCCATGTACACTGTGAGGACACAAAAGATACTCCTGCACAGGACAGGGTAAGCATTCTTTACTAGGGTCAGCTTAACAAGGCCAATTTTTTCTGAAAGAATAATATGAAAGTATCTCTTACAAAACAAGGAAGATTTAATACATTTTAGGTAATATATTTTTTCACTGTACAGCCATACCAAAGCCCATTTAAGCTATAAATTTCAGTTTTAACAGTATTTTTTTTGTTTCATAGTTCTTCAGTATTCTCCTCTTCCTGCCACTCTTCCCCCGAGCTTGTTCTTGAATATTTTTTGCTTATAGCATAGCCTTCTATCATCTTAGGTTTTGTTGTTGTTACGGTTACTGGGGATAGAACTTAGGACCTTACTCTTTCCAGGCAGGTGCATATGCCTGTGAGCTAACTCCAAAGCTCCTTGTTTTCAGTAGTAAAGAGAATTTCATTACAATGAGGCTCCACTATGACTATTGAGAAATTTTATTTTTATAATGGTCTCTGTGTTTAAATCTCAGATCAAGGACCTACTAACTTCAATATTTTTAACATATTGCTCAAATTCCATAGCTCAGTTTTCTCATCTGTACAGAGGATATTAATGGAACTAATGATTCTATGTTAGATTCACTATTGAATATGTTAATGTGGCAAGGTGCTCCTTTTCCAATGCTCAACAGAAAGTATTCAATAAATGTTACCAATTAATTGGCTCCAGTACTGTGCTTCATAAAAAGAAATGATGATTAATGAAATTTTCAAAAGTGTCTCTCTAAACTATAAAAAAGCTAATATATTGGTACTTAATTTTGTATCGTAGAAAAATTCACTTAATAATCTAAATTTCACATAATTCTACATTAGTAAATGTCTCAGTAAATGCCTTTTTTCTGAATCACTTTTAACATTTGCATATCTTCATGTTTGCATATACTTTCTTGTTGTCTTGTTGTTGTATTTTAGGGAGGGCTGTACAAGGTATTCAGGATCTCACTACTACATTGGACTCATAGTAATCCGCGTGTTTACAGCCTCCCAAGAGCTGGGATTACAGGCATGCGCCATTTGCCCATACTTGGTTGCTGCCCTAGTATGCCCCAAGGGTGGGGCTGACACTGCAGGCCTGGGGATCAAGCCCCCAGCCCCTGCACCTGCTTTGCAGGTGCTTTAATCTGTTGAACTATATGGCTGGCCCTGCACATATATGTTAATACCAAATTAATGTTAAGTTCCTTTCTTTCTTTCTTTCTTTCTTTCTTTCTTTCTTTCTTTCTTTCTTTCTTTCTTTCTTTCTTTCTCTCTCTTTCTTTCTTTTTTTTTCCATTTATTTTTATTTTATTGAAATACAAATGTCAATCAGACAGTTTCAAAACACCATAACCATACAGAGTCGATGAAATAATACATTGCAAACTGTTTTCATAACGTTTTGGTATTGTACAAGGTGCATACATGATATTATATTTACATGTTTTTATACAGCTGAATTATATCAAAGATTGAATAA
>PVKA01019616.1:0-41731 GCA_004027165.1 Ctenomys sociabilis
TAATTATTGAATCTGTGATAAAATTCAGCTACATAAATACCTGTAAATATAATATCATGTATGCACCTTGTACAATACCAAAACATTATGAAAACAGTTTGCAATGTATTATTTCATCGACTCTGTATGGTTATGGTGTTTTGAAACTGTCTGATTGACATTTGTATTTCAATAAAATAAAAATAAATGGAAAAAAAAAAAAAGCTTGAGATAACACTGAGTAGATCCTTACAGCAGTCACTGTATCTCTGTCTGTCTTGTGTGAGTTTCCATTCCCTCAAGTGTTTTGCACTTCACAGATTCTGTCACTTTTTTCTCTCTTTCTAGTACGCTAATTTTAAGTTTCATTTTTCTTACATCTTGAGTTCTGCTCACCATGTACATAGTAATTTTAAATGTATTTTTCTCATAGTTTTCCCAGGATTCCTGTCCTCTGAAATGCTCAAACATCTCTCCTTGACCAGATTAAGTCTTCTCATGCCGCTGTGGTGTGTTCTCCTCCTGTGTTGCCTTGTGACTGCATCTCCAGGGGCATTATGTTGGGAAGTCCTAGGCAGATAAATCATAAGTGAACCTCTTAAGTGTGGTGTGAAAGTCTTATTTTATTTGTCACAGAGGTGTTCTAGCCATGGGCCACTTCTGTACCAATTAACATTTTAGATATAAAAGCATAAATTTCAACAATGAGGCAGGTTTATGCTACGTCATCTTTAAAACACTTTAATCTTCCCAGGCCCAGGTCGAACTGTGAAAATTTGCTTGCTTTCTGAGATACTCAACACTTTCCTTCTCTGCCTTTTCGTCTTTTCCTATTTTTTTTTGGTGCAGGGTCTCACTATGCATGCAGCCCACATTTATAGTGATCTTCCTGCTTTTTGCCTCCCATGTGCTGGGATGACAGGCACGCGCCACCGCGCCCGGATTGCATTGCCGGCTCAGCGCACCCTAAGGCGGGGCCGACGCGGCTGGGGGAACCAAAGATCGAACACTGGTCCCTGCGCTTACCTAAGCAAGCGCTTAGTCCGCTGAGCTATACCGCCGGCCCTCTTCTCTGCCTTTTCAACAAATACATCATTCTGTGAAGGTGCTGTTCCTGCGTTGACCTTCCATTGACCCACGACTGTGGTTAGACAGATCTGTCACCCCATCTTCAGCCTTCTATCGTCTTCTCCTGTCCTTTCCTAGAACAAAAGTGACAGCAAGTACTCTGGGCCAGGGGAAGGGATGCTGGGGCAGAAGGAACACAAGTTCATAGAAGCAAGCCTGGGTGACATAGTCCCTGTGTGAAAAAACAACTAAAAAGGGAGAGGGATACTCCTCTGTGTTTGTGTGGAGACCTAGGTTCATTGTTGATTCCAGTACTGGGGAAAAAAATTAGTTACCACTTCTTTTCAAGGCTTTCCTATATTCTATCATTTCTAAACTTTTCCTTTGCATTCTTGTTATCTTTTCTACATATTTAAAAATATATACCTATAATACTCACAGGATTTCCACCTGCTCCTAGCTGATTTTCAAACCAGGTAGGGTGTACTGATCCTATAACAAATAGTAGGAAGCCTCATGCCTCATCAGCTTCCTTCATACCCAGGTGAGGCAGTAAAATGGCTTTCAAAGGATTGGTAAGTTCTCTGTGCCTCACTTATACCATTTGAAAACTGGAAAGAAAAATATTTCCTATCTTAAAGGGTGTGGAAGAAATAAACATGTTAACCTTTGCAAATTGCTAAGAGCCATTCTCAGGCTCAATGTAAATGGCAGCTATCTCTATAATTGTTCAATATTCAGATTTTTACCAGATTGCCCGAAATTACATGTCCCCTTCAGTATCACTTCCTATGATCAACATCTTTTCTGTTGCATTTAAGTCATCAGTTCAACTCTGCCAAATACACGTTTTATTTTACATTGGTATAAAAATATGCATAAATGGCCTTATAATGTACAATTTCCATTTAAGCATCGAAAGGTAGATATTATCTGGAACCAGAAAGCAAAGTGAATGCAAAGAGTGTTGGCATAGGTGCGAGAAACAAACTCCCACAGAGTGTGTTCCATAGTAACAAAATCTGTCTACTTCTAAAGGTTCCCTGCCTTTTCCATTTGTTTTCATAAGTATTCTTACTTCCATTTCAGTGACTGTCTCTGTTGCAATGCTTCATTTTTGTGTCACAAAGTTCCTACCTGAATCCCTCAATCCTCCCAACTCAGTGCACCTAAATTTTTTTTCAGAGCCAGTGACTGAACTCAGGCCCTTGCGCTTGCCAGGGAAGTGCTTATTCTACTGAGCCATCTCCTCGGCACTGAATTATTAAGTAGATGGCAACAGCAGGTATGCAAGGACTGAAACAGAAACCTTAAGTAGGTACCAGGCAGCTGACATACACGATGTGCAGGGAGATGGATGAAGAACAGCTTGGAAGTTGTGAGTACAATCAGGACAATGTAAGGTTGTCCACATTTGCCTTGCTGCATGGACCAGCATTTAATTCAGTGAACGACAAAGCTCACCTGACCCCTGCCCTGCTGGTCACATCTAGGTTCACAACCTGTAAGAGTAGATTCTGAAGGTGGACAACCACCATGGAATTTCAACCCTCCCATCATTCTGAGATAATTTCTTTCAAATTAAAAAATCATTCACAGCCAATGCAATTTTAAAAATGTATGCCTATAACACTTGCAGCATTTCCACCTGCTCCTAGCTGATTCTGAGCTTGCTTTGGGTTAAGAGATGCTGACCAAGTCTCTGGGAAGCTGTATGTGGTGCTTCGGACACCCGTGAGATATAGGCCTAGGCGTGTCCACCTCACGCAGCTGTCCCATGGAGAGTGCTTTGTTTCAGAACAGCTGACCAAAGCTCTTCACAGGAACCTCCCAAATACAATCTGCTTGAGAGCTCCAATGGGGGCTGTGAACATTTGTTTGGCTACGTTCTGTTCTACGAGCTAAAAAGAAGTTAAATATTTCCTTTTTGAATTCTTCTTTGTGAAAATGATGGAGCTCTGTGCCATTAGCAGGAGGATATGGAAGCATCAATGATGAGTCATAGGGCCCAAAGCATCTTCCATCTGAGTGCCGCCCTTTCACTGCTTCCCAACTGTTCCCAAGCCTTCTGTTTCTGCTAGTGCTCATCTGTCCTCATCCACTGAAAAGTTTCAGTCACATGGGATGGAACCTTGCTCAACATTGAGAGCCAACATTTTGTCCGAAGAAAACTTTTGTTTCTTGAATAAAAATATTCAGAAAAAAGGTCATTAGACCTTCTCTATCTAGACTCATGCTACCTGACCATTGTCAGCTCAGGAACATTCCATACCCGGCATCCCGCAGAGATGCATCATTAACTCCACCTATCTGTCCTACTCTTCTAAAACCCTGCCTTTGCTGTCATGTGAATTCTTCCAACTTACTGATTTTCACTTGACATAGTTACGTATCACCCAGAGCCTGTCAGAGAAGCAGATTCAATGCCAGATCTACATATATAAGCACTTAAAAGATTGGCTGAGTGCAGTGCAGAAGCATGCCAAAGATCAGTCTGCCCTGGGGACCAGAAGGATCTGGGAGCCCACTGTAGTGCCCATGCGAGCCCATAGCAGGAGCCTGTGGAGTTTGAGCTCAGAAGATGATGTCAAAGGTGAAGGCAAAGACTTCAGCTCCTGTAAAAAAAAATAAAACAGAAACAACCCTTCCATCTTTGTTTCTCTTTTATTCCATTCAGGCCATAGGCCTATCAGTCGGCATCACTCATACCTAGGCTGGGTCTTCTGTCTTCAGTAAATACACTCTTCCATACCCAGAACTATGCTGATGCAATGCTGTTGAGTGTTTCACTCACACTGATACAGTCAACTATCAGAATTTGTTACAAGGCTGGGGAGATAGCTCAGTAGAGTGTGCACTTGCCTGGCAAGTGCAAGGGCCTGAGTTCAATCCCTGGTCCTGTAAAAAAAAAAAGTGTTTCATGCTACATACCATGCATTTAAAAATACCTGATTCATTCTTTAGCATGTTTTATTTTTTGTGGCTCTTCTTCCATATTTTTACATATTAACCCACTTATGCCAAAGATTGAACTTTTTTGAGGTTTTGCATGAAATGTATATTTGCTACCTAGAAAAGCTCACATAAGGAGAATTTGAAGACAATGCCTTTCAGTACCTTCCATGGCTATGGGGGTTCTAAACATGAGTCAGTAGCCACTGAAGGGTTAAGCATGGCTTGTCCTGGAAGAATGCCAGAGACTGTCAGTAGGAAGGGAGGATCACAAGGAAGAGACTGTGTTTTGCATATTGTTGGCACATTGCGGTTGATGGTTGACGTAAGGCAAAGCTGTAAGTCGCAGGAGAAGGCTGATCCTAGATAGTGGAGAATTGATTGGAGCCAGCACTAATATGTGGCAAGAGCAAGTGCTGCGCTGCTCCCATGCTTGGCCTCTTAGCTCCCTGTAGGGGAAATCAAGAAGGAAAATGGAGCAGAGAGCACAAAACCACGTAGGACTGAAAGTGTGAGCCTGAGAGAGAGCTGTGTTTTCTTTCTGGTTGCCTAAATATGCTGTCTAGACGCATTAGACTCTAATCTCATTTCCTCTGCTCTGCGATATTGCAAGCTGTGACACGGCTGGGAAGCTGTCTGCCATCCCCCCCCAGCTCAGGTAGAGATGGAACAAGACACTTGAAAGTGACACAAAAGGTCGGGCTCTGCCACAAGAGATTCTGCTGCACTGAAAATTCGAGAAACTGGTGGGTGAGATTTGGATGAAGGTGAAGGGCAGCTAAAGAAAGGAGATTCACAGTGAATGTGGTCCACTTATCCCTGCCCCCTCCATCTTTGCCTCTTCATAGCAGACAGCAGCTGGCTCAGGTGGGGACAGGATATCTGTTCTGGCTTCTCTTGTGTCCCCCTGCCCATACCACCCTGTCTTCCTTCTGTCTTCCTGCCACCTTCTGCTAAATGAAACCCAGTTGCTTGAAATTGAAATGCAAATTTAGACACACAGAAAATCCTGATTGATATATTCATCTTTGCATTCATGGCAGGAGCTCTCCCAGCACCCTGCTGCTGCCCCACTATGCTCCAGGGTCCAAAGGGTCCTCTGGAGGAGATAGGGACACCAAGAACTGCACTGGTTCCCCAGGTCCTGAAAGCAAGGCTTCAAAATGGTGCTCTCATCATTTTATTGATTAGAATTGATTTTATCACTTGCACTTTTTCTAACAGTTTCATCCAGGACCACACTAAGATTTACTTGCAGAGGCTGAAAAGCACAATGTTTGCATGTTCTTCCAAATTTCCAGGTTGTAGTGTTCTGAAGTCACCAGTGCTCAGTGTGTGGACACAAGGGCAAAGAAGACAAACATAGAAAGAATTGTGGCAGCCTCCTCCCTGTGTCCTTCTGGAGGACATCTGCTGTGGGGCAGGGCCACTGGGGCTTACCCCAGCCTCATCAGAGGAGCTATTTTCTTGGGAAGCACTGCAGTAATCCCTGTTCCCCCACACCTGTGCCCTTGGCACCTCCAGGTACTGGCCCAGAAGCTGCTCTTGCACACCACAGCACAGCCCAAAGCCCCTGGAAAGGCTGGCCCCTTCATGAATGCCAGGGTTGTGACAGGCAAGCACTGTGAGATATGACTGACATAAATTTTTAAAAATCAGGCTGGAAGAGGAAAGTTGCAGATATAATCCAGTATGCAGTTTCCAGGTGCTCCTTGGAAAAGCATATTTCATCTTTTCTTTGCTTTTCTTATTGCATGTATTTTCTACAGTCCTGAGGGATGAAGAAACAAATATTTGTGAAAGGACTGCAGGTTCTATATATAGTATTGCACTGACCTTAGTCGGTAGGTTTAATCATCTCAATGTTCTCTTCTTTTTATTAAGGTTTGTGATAAAATCTCACTGCCTTGCAGCTGGGCACCAAGCCAGCTCCCATCTTGCACCCTGGACAGAGAAGGAGAGAGGCAGCCCTTGTTGTTCACAAGGTGAACTCCAGACCAAGTGTGTGTTCTCACCAGCTATAGGAAAAGCTTTCTGCTGGCCTTCTAATTCTTTGGTGGCAGGAATGAGCAGAGCTGATCCCACAGTGTAGAGGCAGCATCAGAACAGGTGCCCGGGCAGGCATGTGCACTGGAACCCAGCTGGGCAGAGTGCTTTGGCAGAGCAGGTGCCAGCATCTTACAAGAGGCTTTTGCACTGTAGGGCCTGAACTCAGTTCTGAGCATGCCTGTGTTCTAGAACCCACCAATGACTGCACTGAGTGTGGTCTCTGCAGCCAGAGCTGGTGCTCAGTGTTTCAGTGTTGGGTGCTGGGAGGCCGATGGGGGAAAGACAGGCACACTAGGGGGAATTCACTATCAGGGGTGAGGTGCCTCTTGCAGATGAGCTCCAGGTCTGAGGAGCTAATGCAGTGGAAAAGCAACTGTGTGCTCCTGCGCAGCCCTCCCAGGATACCTGCTTCTCAGTCACCAGGGTGAGGGAAGCAGCCAGGACCAAGGACAGAGCTCCAGAGCGCTATCTGGGTGGAAGGAAAAGAGGCCCAAGGGCAGGCCAGCCTGTGGGGACTTTGGCCCGACCTCAGAGGGACAACCTGGGAGCTGGTGAGACTAGGCCAGCTAGGGTGGGACAGGGAAGGATGGCACAGGTGTGGCAGCACTCCTGGCTGCGCTTGAGCCCCTCCATGTACCGGGTGCTGGGGTGGAAGTCAGGTGCTCCACTCAGATTCCCACAGAACAGGGTAGGGCCAGGGTGCCAGGAGGGAGGGTGGGCCCCAAGGTAGTGGGGTTAGTGCCCTTACATGAAGAGAAGGATATGCCAGAATTCTCCCCCCCTTTCTCCCTCTCTCTCCCCTCCTCCCTCCTTCTCTCCCACTTCACCCTCTCTCTCTCTTCCACTTCTCCCTCCCTCTCTCCCACTTCAACCTCCCTCTGTCTTCATTCCTCTCTTCCTCCCTGCTTCCCTCCCTTTCTTTCCTCCCCATCCCCCACTGGGTCTCTCTCTAGCTACAGCCCTCTACAAACCAGGATGCGGCTGTAAACAGAAGCTGAGTCTGCTCCTGTCCAGATTATCTGGATCTTGTGCTTCCATCCTGGGGAGCTGTGGGAGGCATCAACCACGTGAGCTGCCAGGGTACAGCAGGTTAGGGGGAGCATTTCTATGTTGAGCCAGGCACCGGCTGGTGGGGGGGGGGAGGGTTGGTCTGGACCCCTCTGTATCCTAGCTCAGTTAGAAGTCTCCAGTAGACCTGCCAAGTTGGCAAGTAAAGAAAGCATCCCTGGATGGGGAAGAAGGTGGAGGGTCATGCAGGTGGGACAGCTGTCTTCCCAGTGCCACTCCAGAACCCTGGTAATGTGCATGAGACACTCTCTGAATCTGTCACAGAAGCCTGCAGGTAGCCTCACTTGCCTTCACACAATGGACGAGGAGCATCTGCAAGACAGCCATGGACTCACCCCAGGCTGGAAATGCAGACAGGCTCAGTGGCAGCAGAGGGGGGACTGTCCACCACCCACTGTGAAGTGCGAGACTGCTGCAAGCCTCCGCCAGATGGACGTCACTTCGCCCTCACCTAGCCAGGGAGACGAGCGCACTCATGCTTTTGTGCTGCAGCAACACCTTATCCTCCACTGGAAAGCAACACATTCTGTAATTTCCTTTTGTCCCCTTTCGATTTTTAATTTAAAAAGGAAAACATGCCCTGATCCGCCAGACTCCTTCTAGATCCACGGAGCTCCACTAGGTCCTCCTCTATCCCCTAGGCGCAATGTCAGGAAACTTCCTTTTCTGTTCTTTCTCGCAATTCTCCTCTGCTCACCCAGTGTGACAGCTTAGATCTCAAATGTGCCCCCAAGCTCTAGAATGTGTGGATGGTGACTGGACTACGGGGTGGGGCGGGAGGGGGTGAGCAGTACCCTCGGAATTCAGAGCGGAGTGTGAAATTGGAGGTGTGGCCTGGGTGGAGTTGGAGGTGTGGCCTAGGCCTGGGGTGTGACCCGGAAGGGTGGGTTCTTGCCCCTAGCTCCTCCCCTCATTCTCTGCTTCCGGGCCGCATTGAGGTTCCCAGCTGTTGTGCCCCACGCCCTCCCACATTTCTGCCTTGGGCCCAGAAGACTGTGGACTGAATCCCCCGGAAACTATGAGCCAAATAAACGTCTCTTCTTGTAAATTGTGGGCGTTGTGAGTCTTGACTCAGTAAGGAGAAATCTATCACACCCCGTCAGAGGCAGCATTGCCTGCATGAAAATGTGTCCCTGATAAGCAGAGCGCCCTGAAAGGCTGATGAGGCATCCTTAGCGAAGGCCAGCGAAGACTGAGGGGGAAGCTGACACACAGCTTACCAGGGCTCACCGCATGGGCCGAGCTCTTTTCTACTGCTTCATGCTACATTGGCATTTTTTTCTGTTCTCACAGCTTTGGCAAAGGCTTGCTTTCTTCCATGCACTGGAACTGGTGTGAGCTAAAGGAAGACCCTGCAGCGCATGAGCAGCCTGTGCTCCCCAAATCGAGCGCTCCATTATCAGTTGCAGACTTTATTTCCTTAGAATAAACTTGCATCCCCGTCTGTCTTTCCTCAGCACCCTCATTTCCAAACATCCAAAGCTCTTCCTTCAACCGTATTTCATCAATGTGGGAATTTCTGGGCCCAGGCAGGAGCTACTTCCCAGACGCGCTCAAGAAAAGAAGACATCAGGATTTCAAGACATAACCCTGAGTCCCATCATCCCTGGCCTGGGCTGTTTGTGCCTCAGGAGTCCCAAATCTCACATGCACAGCCGTCTCCACTTTTGGAGCTAAGGACTTTGCCTGCCAGGGTTGACAACGTCCCAAGCATGGGTCAGAGCAGTGTCCCTGTGTAATCCCGTCTCACTTCTGTGTGGAGGAAGGATTCACAGCCCCTGGTTGATAGGGGGACACACAGCCCCTGGATGAGAAGGGGATGCACCCTGAGAATATATCTATATCCACCTGCCACTTGGGTATCCTCCCAGGGAGCAAAAACTCAACAACTTCATATGAAAGCTGGATGGCTACTTGCAGAAAGGATTTAACATTTTAAAATTGCCCAACGCCAGACAAATCACTCTCCTAACAATACTACCTGTGCAGATTCAATTAGGAGCTAATAGTACCCTGATGAATATTTTAGAAGAAAGAAGCACTCTCCCTTATTAATGAAGCTAATTATACATTCACGGAAATAAAAACACAGTCGCAAGTATAACACTGACGATAGCTCTGATGCTACTCTTCGTCTTGCAGGCATGCTGACCTCAGGCTCTGAAGGCGCTTCTAAGCCACTTCGCCAGAAGTAGTAGTTTCAACAATGCTAATGATCTGGTCAGACTTTAAGGTCACTGAGATAGCTCCAAGGCACCAGGGTCAGCTGTCTGCTATAAACCTCAGGAAGAGGAGAGGACAGAGGTGAGAGAAGGCAGCTCTCAGGCCTCAGTTATTCTATCCCAGCTGTGGTGCAGAGGTTCCAGATGCATGTACTGTCCAGGACCAAGAGCCTGTTCACTAGTTCAAAGCACACTTGCCCTTGCTCTGCAGGAACATCAGCACAGCTGTCTAGACCTACATAGGGAAAGACTGCAGCCAGGGGCAGCTGTCTGTGTAGGGCCCAAGCCTCCTCTGCAAGGAAGCCTGTGCACACGCCTTTGCTTCCCTTGCCTTCACTGGGCCGGTGTCGTGTATGGGTCACCATCCCATCATTGAGAGACAATACCCACCACCCATAACATAAAGATGTGAAGCTGACTTGGGCTCATGGTTTTCAGTGTTCAGTCCATGGCTGGCTGGCTTCGTGGTGTAAACTATAGGGTAGAAGGGCATATCGCTGTGAGCAATATTATGGGGTCAACTGGTGGGAAATGAATGTAATATACACAGTGGACTGGCAACTCTAACCTTTTAGAGACCAAGTGCCAATTGCAACCCAAACCACTTATTCGTCACATAGTCCCAACATTGCAATTACATCTGAATCCTGAGCCTGTACCTTAGGAAAAGAACCCATGCCTTAATGCCTCTTGTCTTAAAAGAAAACCACAGTAACATGCATGACCTGAGTTGAGTACCGCTAGATGAAGGCCAAGAACTCTGGTTTTGCTCAATTTATTTGTGGCTGTACAATAGTGTCCTTCTTAGGAAATTCACACTGAACTATTTTCACATAAAGACTGCCCTGTCTATTAGCTGCTCACAAACAGCACAGAAATATAGTACAAGTATATGGAAATAGATGACCAATAGACGTGACACAGAGTAGTGGTTAAGATTGTGATAAAAGTTATATAGAAGTTCTTTGCAACATTCTTGTATATTTTATGTTTCACTTTTACTAGATAAACATTTATGAAACCTAGAGGCATCTGTTCATATAATATCTTAGATGATTTGCCTGGAATCGTTTCATCCTGCTTCCTTAATTTTGTTTGTATCCCTTTGTCCTTTTATTTATTTCCTCTCTTCTGGCCAGCTTCTCTTTTCATGCTGGACACAGAAGTGGACACCCCCCACACACCCTGAGTCCCCTCTGGAGGACCTGGTCCTTCTAGGTTCTGAGTCCCCCAGGTGTGACCATCTCTGGCTCATTAGGGAACCAGGACCTACAGCAGAAGACATGGCCATGGTCCTTTCTAGGTTGTGTGATTACTTTTCTCCATTGTGCTTAACACAAGAGAGAGACTTGAGGGTAAGGGAGATCAAATCAAAAGCTTCCTCTGGGGTTCTCAGGGCTGTGACCTGTGCCACCCACTCTAGTCATTGTCTAGATCACTCTCTAAAAATTTGAAAGCAGATCCCAGGATTCTACATACTCAAAGAAGAGTCCAGGGCAGGGTGGTGGGGATCAGAGTTCTCCCTATGTCCACAGCCCACTCTGTGAGACCCTCAAAAGAAGTAGTAGAACCCCTGCCCCTCAACAACCTACACACTTGCAGGCTCCAAAGGGCCACCCTGCTGAAGTCAAGTCTCAGTTCTTTCTGTACATGTTCTCTCCCGCTGGGATTACAGGCCTGCATGTCAGTGTCAGCTACTGTGCGGTGATTTCAGACACAGCCTAGCCCATGCCTTCTGAAGCGAGGTGGGATTTGCCTACCTTCTGTTGTGGTTGATACATTATGTCTGCTTGGGAAGTTCAATTTAGCTAAGTGGTTCAGCAGTTCTACATTCTGGGGCATACAGGGCGTGCCCTTATGGCTCTCAGATGCTGTTTATTGTGCCAACTTGAGAGGTTTAGAAGTTTAAATAGGGGACTCAGCAGGGGCTCAGGGTCCTCGATTTGTAAACATCCTGAGCCTCTGCCAGAGGAGGGCCTGGGGATGGTGTGAGTGCCACACTTGCCCTAGGGGTGGTAGCCTGCTTACAATATTAAGGGAGAAAAAGGGACTTGCTCCCCACCGTTTGCTCTTGTCCCTTTTGCTGTCTTCTACCACCTTGAACTGCACCATGCCACCCTGCCCTGGAGCCAGCTGGTTACAGACTGATACCTGCACACACTTTGAGCTAAATAAACCTTTTCTTCCTTTTTTTTTTTTTTTTAAATGTATTTGATGCCAGGTCTCACTACATAGTGATCCTCCTGTTTTCAGCCTCCCCAGTGCTGGGATTGCAGGCATGCACCACCATGCCCAGACTCAGTCACTGGCTCAGTGTACCCAGGAGCAGGGCTAGCATAGCTTGTGGTGCCAGAGATCGAACCCCAGTCCCTATGCTTGCCTAAGCAGTCACTTAGTCCACTAAGCTATCTCACCACCTCTCTTCTTTAACTTTGGGTTTTGGTTATTTTGCCTCAGCAGTGAGAGAAAAATAATGAAGACACCTTCCTAGATGGCACCGTGGCTCCGTCTCAGAAGTGGTCCTAAAAGCAAACCTCGCTTGGATCCTTCCTCAGCCTCCTCTGCTCAGCACCAACCAAATCCTACAGTAAACCTCCATTGGCTAGACACCAATGTATTTACCTTTAATTCAAGTAGTAATTTCATTAGAAAGGATTTAGAACTGATTTAGTATGTGATCAAAATATGGAGAGATAATCTCCCTGGGCTACCTGTACTTTTGATTTGCATATTATAATTAAGTACAAATTAATCTGCTAATGAAAGCAATATAAGTTTTAAGCTCTGTTATTTATTTAGTCAAAGACCACTTATCTCCCTTGTCTCAGCATTTACTTATTTTCCAAAATGTCATAAAAGTTTTATGCTTCATGTGTGTACTCATATTTGTGAAGTTATTACAAGCTAAATTTCAAATTTGACTTTAATGTATCTGACCTGGGTGGAAAGGAAAATTTTAACACATCCTAATTTTTCCATCTATTTATTAGTGACTGAGGTTCATAACCTCACAATAGTGTCTTTAAAAACAAGTTTTTTTATTGTTTATACGGCTAAAACACGCCCAGTAGAGTAATTTTAAGGAGTAGGATAAAATAAACATCACCTCAGAAATAATCCCTATTTGAATTGAAAGAAATGCATAAAAAATTGTTGTAGCTTATAAAAGTGGACAGCAAGCTCCACAAAGCTCTTTGTACAGTAGCGTATACACCCAGGGGCTTGCCCAAAGCTTTGGAATAAGAACTTAACTCTGTCCTGAGCAGATACTAGGAAAACAACTGACATTATTGTTAGAAAAGATATCACCTGCTGAAATGTGGAAAATATTCCTCATAAATTATTTTTATCCCCTGAAGACATGCTGTATATCATTTTGTCAAAAAAGAGTTTTCTTGTGCGGTTCAAGCTACAATGAGACAACACAGCAAATCAAAAAGGAGGTGCTAGCAAGTTCACCTTCACTGGGGCAACCCCAGCTGTGCTCTGAATGACACCTGGGTGACTGCTGGGCTTTTTGTGTAGGGGATAAGTGCTCCATGCTGATGCATCTTAAAGCTCGGAGTCCTATAAAGATGAATTTGTTGTGTGGTTAGATTTTTCAATGACTTTCTCCTTGCTTCAATGACATGTGCACACACACACACACACACACCAAAGGAGCAAGAACTCTGCACCAGAGACTTATTCTTGTCTGCAACTGTCTGCAATTCCCATATTATGAGCAACAAACCAAGACTTACAGAAGTCAGGCCCTTTCCTAGGAAATCACACAGGGGAGAAGCTGTGACTTGGTGTGGTCCCATTCAATTTTAACAACTAAGATACAACATGCATTGATTACAGTGTGTCAATAGTATAGAATCAGCACAGTCAAGGAATAAATGGAGGGACAGGAACTGCCTGAAGTTCCTGATGTCTTGCTTAAAGGAATCAACACAACTGTCTTATACAGGCTGGCTATCTTAGAAGCCAAGAATATTACATAGTACTTTCCCTCTCCTTTTTTTTTTCTTTTCATGAGCAATTTGAAGAGACTTCAATCCTTTGTGCAACAGATTTTGTTTCATTCTAAAGATGCATAGATGTGGGTGGGGAGATAGCTCAGTAGAATAAACACTTGCCTGGCAAATGCAAGGGCCTGAGTTCAATCCCTAGTTCTGCCAAAAAATAAAGAAACAAAGATGCATAAAAAGGCTGGTGAGATAGCTCAGCAGACTAAGCACCTGCTTAGGCAAACTGTGGGGCCAGGGTTCAATCCCCAATACCACATGTTACACTAGCCCTGCTCCCAGTGAACTGAACCAGCAACTGAGTCTGGGTGTGGTGGTGCATGTCTGTAATCTCAACACTGGGGTATGAGCCTGAAACAGCTTTAGGATAATACGTAATTATTTTCCATATGAGAATCCAACAGGATGTGCTGCACATAGCTCCCCTTGAACCACAGAGTCCAGACCTCCTTCCCCTCACTCACCAGGTGCCAAGTCCTATGGTGACAGCACCAACCCAGGCCCCTAAGCCACTGTGATAATTACTGTGGCTAACACTAATATTCCTTCTAAACCTTTCTCTGCCAATCTGTCCCTCGTGAGGGGTCCTGAAAGACCACAGAGCTTCAGTGGAGTATATTTTATTTACCCAAATAATGTAAAATTTTATTTAAATACACATTTTGATGAGTTATGATAAATATATGTAATTGGACAATAAATGAAACAACCAAGTTTTGGGGCAGTCACACCTGCCCCAGATTCCCTTCAAGTCTTTTTTCTATAAAACACTTCTTACAGAATTCAGCAACAATTCATGGGGGAAAAAAAACCTCAGGAATGGGAGGGAATGTCTTTACCTGATAGAGAACATCTGTAAGAAGCCTCCAGCCAAGCACATATTTAATGGAGAACACTAGTGCTTTTGTCTTGTAATAATAACAGACACGCATGCCTAACTTCCTTGTCTGTGTTCAGCACCATGGAGAGGGCACCAGCCAATGCAAGAAGCCATGAAAACACATAGTACATCCCTACCGAAGAACAATAGGTGAAGATCTGTTTGCATGTAGTGCAAGTCTGTATATAAAAATCCTAAAGAATATAAAATATATTAACATAGGTAAATCTAACAAGATACAAGAATATATAATTGCTACAAAATAAACTACTTGTATTTCTCGGATTACTAGGCAAAAACTCCAAAATTGGAACTTAAAACATGAATTATATTGATATCATAAATATCATGAATAAACACAACAAAGAACATAAAAACCAATAAATGAAATAAATAGAGACACACTGAGTTTTATGATTTAAAAAAAAACTCATTGTTGTGGCTATAAGAATTTCTCCCAGATTTACATTCAACTACAAGATAATCCCTAACCATACCACAAAAGACATGTTGTAGAAATTGTCAAATTGAATAAAATGTATGTGGAAACTAAAAGGATCTAAAATAAGAAAACAACTTTAAAATTGTTAATTTATAAACTGGTTAGATTTACATTACCCGACTTCAGAATATTCTATAAAGTCATACTAATCAAAGTCTTGCCATGTTGTGATTTAAATCTAAAATGTTCTCCCAAAGTCTCATGTGTTCAGAGCCATGGCCTGGTCAGAAGACATGGGTCACTTTGTGCATGACCTGGAAGGGTATATTCTTGTCCCTGGATCAGTCCTTCCCTGTCAGCTTCCTGGTTGTCAGGGGCATCCGTCTTTCCCCACCCAGGTCCTTCAGGATGCTGCTTCTGCCTTAGAGGCAGTTAACCATTGACTGAGCCAGCCTGGAAATGTGTCAATAAAACTTCTCCTCCATTAACTTATGAGTTTTGTAAATTTTGTCCCAGCAATAAAAAATGACTAATACGAAAAGTAGCACCAGAGAAGTGGGCTCTTACAATGGCTATTTCTGATCATGTGATTTAGAGACTTTTGGAACTGGTTTGCAGGAAAAGCTTGGAAAGGTTTGATGATGCTAGCCTACAAAATGTGCTGATAATTCTGGTTGGAGTTCTGGAGACTAGAATACGGGGAAGAATCTGGACCAGGCTCAGGATATTTTAGATAAGAAGGAAGCTATATGTGTTTCCTTCTAACAAAGGTTTTATTTGTTTGTTTGTTTTTTAGTAATTTGTTTTATAGAAGATAGGATTTAAAAATGGTGAATTAACTGACCCAGTGGAGGAACTGTCAAGGCAGTGCAAAATTTAGTAGCTACTGCCAGTGACTTTTTGTCAGATATATGTTGAAAATCAGGCAAACAAAAAAAGTCAACCTGAAAGATATAAAGATTTCAGCTTCATAAAAGAAGAGAAGCCTGCAAAGTTGGGGTGAAGAAGAACATGGATACAGAAGACTATCATTAAAAGAACCCAAGTGTTATGCAGCAGGACAATAGAAAATGGGGGCTGATGGCATCTCAAGATTTAGCAGGCTGCGTTATTTGCAAGTGCAATGATCTGAAGAGATAAACTCTCCTGAGAGAATTTGCCTTTAAAAGAGAGGAAGAGGCTCCCTGCTCACTTAGATTTCCTCCAGATTGGCTGTACAGGCTCTCAGAAGCCACTGCAGCCATGACCTAAAGGAGATTGGCTGGTGCCCAAGCTGGCAAGAGGCCTTAGTGTCAATCGCATGGTGCTGATGCTATAGACGTAGAGAATGTAAGAACTGTAAGGTTAGGGAGGATTTCACCCAGATTTCCAAAGAAGGCTTGGAGGCTAGGGAATGCACCCTGGACAGCTGATGCCTGAAAGCAGGAAAGTGACGCTATAAGTGCACTGAGCCCCCGAGACTTGGGAGATCTCAGGAGTATAGAATGTCTACTGAGGACAGCTACAGGAAGTAATCAGATTGATAACTTCCAAGAAAGAGGCCACGTAGACTGCAAGCAGCAGAGCTATAGCTGTGCAGCTGCCCCGTCTTCCGGAGCTCACATTGCCTCTTGACCTTCTGCAAGGGATTTGCATGGGGCCACAGGATTTAACATTTGTCCTGCTTGGCTCCTGACTGGCTTTCAAATGATTTCTTTCTATTCTCCTATTCTTCCTTTTTGGAATGGGATGTTTACTCTGTGCCATTGTATGTTGGAAGAATTTAATATTGAAGTATAATAAATTTCTGGTAAAAGGTATGCAGAAGTTCTTTGGGATAACCTTTTATAATTTCATTTATAAAACAAGAGGAAACTGTACACTTATGCTTTTGTTTTTCATATACACAGTTTAATTTATTTTCCTGGATATATTCCCACGATTCTCATGACGTGAGTATGTGTACGTGTGTGTGTGTGTGTGTGTGTGTGTGTGTGTTTCCCTTCACATATTATTATTTCTCTGATCAGCTTCTCTGTTTGTATTGACATTTATATCAGACATTTTTTCCATCACTGGAAAAAAACACCTCACAGTCCTAACAAACCAACATTTATTTAGCTCCTAGAGGGTCAGTCTGTGGCCAGCTGGCTTTAAGGCAGAAACACAGTGGAAAGGAATGATCAGGGAAAGCTGCTTCACTCCACAGTACTCAGGAAGACGAGAGAGAAATGAATGGAGCTGGTGAAGAGAACGCCCCCTCTACCTCACCCACCAGTGCTGTATCCTGCCAATCAGATCTAATCTCCCAACAGCGCATTTAACTCAAGGGTGGGTTGACCCACTGATAAGTACAGCCCCCACCCCAGTGATCCATTCACCATCTAAAAGCCCCACTGCCTCATAACTTCTGGGAGACACTTTGAATTTAACTTATAAATTGTGTTTCCCAGTTCACAATGGTGTCTCCCATTTCACAGAGGATAGAGTCCTGTGGACCTGTGCATGCCTAGAAACAGCAGGAGCCCCAATATCCACACAGTGAAGACAACCCCTTCTCTGCTCCTTTCATCAGGCATAGGAACACTTTTAGCTCTCACCCCTCACCTTTTAACTCTTGTCCTAATTACTGTGACACTCAGTTCCCAAACAGAAAGCCACACATCTCAGTGTGCTCCCCAGGCCCACTCAGTGCTGCCCAGAGACTCATGAGTCCCCATAAAGCCACACATGGCCCTTCCTCTCCACTTCCAGGGCAACATCCTGCAACCCCTGCTGCCAGCTGGGTGCTCCAACATGTGCCCAGCGCTCTCATCCCCTGGGTCTTCCACAGCACCCCTGCACTGGGTGAGTGTGCCAAAATTGATCACATCACGTGACTTCAAATCTACCAGGCTCTTATCCTTTTAGAGTAACATCAGACAAGATAAAGGTCCCTGTGTCTCTGTCTGTGTGACTCCGCCTGTGCAGGAACCTCCTTCCTCTGACTCTGGTCCCTGCCTCTTGGGCCCCAACCAGAACCAATTCTTGGGACTTCACTCCATAGGTCTGGCTTCTGCCCCTGAGAAAAACCTTCTTCTCCCGAGGTGCCCACCCTCCTCCACTGCACCTCAAGATCTTTCCTTGCAGCAGAACTGCTGCCTATGTCCCCAGGCACGGCCTTCGCCCACCAGTGATCTGCCAAGGGCACAGTGGCAGGGAGACTTTGGGGCAGAACCTCAGGATAAACTTGTGTGTCCTGGTGCCTAGAAACACTTGAGAGAACATGGTACCCAGAAAGTCAAATAACAAGGTTTCTACACACACTTGTGCTGGTTCACAGAGGAGGCAGAGCTCATGTGGGTCCTGGGATTGCTGGGGTCTCATTCTCGTGTAAAACCTGCTCTGCTCTTACTGTCCAGGCTGGGCCTCAGCTGGACTTCTTCTTGCCCTTCTTTCCCTTTCTCCAAGTGGACCGTAGGGCTGAGGTGGTGTCTTTCCTGTGCTCCCAAACACTCATCTTTCCTTCAAAATGGGGATAAGAGGAAAGCAGCCCTCTTGGCGAATGCCCACCTGCTGTGTCGGCGGGGTGCTGCGGCCTCCACCAGAGGGAAGTCTGAAAAGCCCTGCAGGTAAAGGCGGACTGCAGCTGGTCCTTGCCAGCAGAAGCCAACAGCCTCCAGCTATTCATCCTGCCCCATCTCAGCTGGGCTTCCCTGGGCCTTCTGCACTCCTGTCCCAGGGTGGCTCTCGCACACAATCAAAGCACACAAAGCAGAGGACATCTCAATAAACTAAATGGGATTAAAACAAAATGTAGACGGCCTCCTGATTTCTAATTTGAGGGTATAAAGGAAGAAGGAGGAGGGAGATTCTTAATGGAGCTCCTGATGGCCATTAAATGTAGGGAAAAGCCATTTCCATAAATTATGGAAATAGAGCCTGTTCTCAAGTGCATCCATTTTCATATTGTTTTGCTGCCTTAATGATGGAGGCTATTTTTTGTTACAGCTGTTTTTGGGTACCCTCTCTTCCTACTGCTCTCATTAGAAATTCAGTGGCTTTCCTTTCTAATGAGTGTTCCTTCGTGCTGGGAAATGGATAGGGTGTCGTTTTGTTCCTGTAGTGGCCAAGATGTGGAAAATGAAATGGCTCCTTTACAAAGCATGCTCCAACATGGCCCTGAAAACCCCGGATGGTGTCCCAGGAGCTGCTGTGTGCTCCCATGAAAGCAGGGACAAGGCTTGGGATGATCTCTGGGAAGAGACAGACATGTTGACCATTTTTGAGTAGTGATATGAACTCACAAGGTGTGCTGTAAACTGTGCTTGATAAGACACTAAGAAACTTCAGGATTTATAATTGACATGGACAACATGGTATTTCTTCAAGCAATGGCATAGCCAGGTATTAAAACCTAACCATAAAATTGTTAGGGTTGAATTAATGTCAAACAGGGTACACAGAACGCAACTGTGATCCAGTGTTACGCGTCACAGGCTTCTGGAGTTCAGGCTATGGTGAGGGTCAGCCTGCAAAGCGGTGCATCCGTGAAGTGGCAGTGACACAGCGACGCAGGCTGGTCCTCGGGTAAAGGTGAGCAAGGGGGTGACAGAGATGGAGCCTGGAAGAGGGTGAATACAGAGAGGGAGAACCAGAGCAAGGAGCTGGGGCTGCTCTCACCATCCTCCTAGCTTACAAGTGGGCTGTGAGTACCGCCCCTGAGGAGGGACCCTTCCGGCCTTGCAAGGCCCCAGCACTCACAGGGACTCAGACCAGACTCCAGAAAAAATGCCTAGGGGGGCCCCCAGGACAGTAACAGGAAAGGATGCTGGCGATAGAGCGCAGGGGCACAGAGCCTGCCTGGCAAGTGCAAAGTCCTGAAATCGATTCTTGGTACCAAAATAAATAATAAATAAAACAGCAGGAAAAGACCTGAGGTGACTTGTGATACTCACAGTGCTATATTTAATTGGCATATTTGAATTTTATATCTTAATATGAATTTTGTATGTCTTAATATCCTGAAGATATGAAGACCTGCATTCCAAGGTACGACACATCAACCTGAACTTCAAGGGAGAAAAAGGAAAAGGTTACATGATTCCTGGCTTCTGCGGAAATAGAGCCTTGATTACACAAACTAACCAGACCCTTCTGAAATTGACCCTTCTTTTGTTTCTCTCCTGCCTCTCTTTATTTCAGTCCACCTTCATCATCATAATGCATCTGCATATGTGTGTGCACACACACACACACACACATGTGCTTGCACGCACACCCTCCCCACCCACCCTCATTTGACTTGTCCCAAGGCCTCCACTGTCTGCAAGTTTGAATAATCACAAGGAATGCCAGTTCCTTCGGAGCTCCAATAAGAAAGGAGAGCACCAAGGTTCAGTTTCTCCTTCCAATTCTGGCCTGGCCACCGAACCCTCCTGGCCTGGCCTCTGATGCTGTCCCTGCTTGAAGACAGCCTTACCAGAGGGCCTGGAAGCTCTGCATTGCAGTAGCAGTGTGCAGCCTGGAGCTAGAGAGATGTACTAATGAACTTACCACACCTCCTCCTCCTCCTCTAGCTTGCCATTTGATCCAGACATGGGGCTGAATTAAGTGGCTCCAAAGCCTTCTCCAGTTCAGCCAGAAAAGCCACTCTGGCAGTGTCACAGGGAATAATGGAGGTCACCCAAGTCCTGAAATGCTAGGTGACCTGGGGAGGGAACTGAGCCCTCCAAAGATCCTTTTAGATATAAGAAATAACTGCGTACACCTCTCTTATTGAGGAGCTATTAAGACCAATTCCCTAAAAGCACTGACAAATCACAACGCCCAGAGCTAAATGGCTAACTGGGAGATAGCTCTAAAGCGTCTCTAACACGTTTAAGGGAGACATAACTACCCTGGTGTCACAGAGCCATTTGGAAGATTATTTTAAATGAAGAAAGTGGAGCACCAAGTGTGGTGTTTAGCACAGTAAGTGGCTAATAAATCCTCCCAATGAGGGTGTGCCTGTGCATACGAGTGTGTGTGTGTGAGTGTGTGTGACACCATTTGACATGCATTTCTCTGCTACTGCTCAGAGGTCTTTTAGAACTGACCACAGACAGACCGTTTGGCTGGAGAATCCTCTCCTACAGGAGCTTCACCTTTCAGAGATTTACACAGTCTCTAGGGATGAGGCACATCACTGCATCTCATGGTCAAGAGGGTCCTGCCTAGACAGGAGATGAGATGCAAACGTGAAGCACAGCCACGTGAGAACTTGGAGCTAAAGCATGGCAGTGTGGAGCCCATGCAGAAGTCCCGGAGCTTTAGTCCCTCAACGGCCTTGTACAATACCTCGTTTACAGGTGATATTGAAGACCACCTTTTTGTTGCAGCAAAGATGTCCATGTGAGTGCATTGGGGTGCGTGGGAGTCTCTGTCTACACAACCATTGGAGGCCCACTGTGCGTTCTTACAGCCACTCCTCCTCCACATATCATCTCTCTGCTCCCTTGGATTTCTTTAGGATGAAGAATCACCCCTGTTGCAGGAGCCCCAGGAAGTTGGATCTATGAGGTTTGGCTCTCACTCCAGAACTTGTCTTTGGGTCCAGGAAAAAACAGCCATGTCTCCAAAAACAAAGAGACTGCTGTCCCTCAGACCCCAGCTCACGAGATGGCCCTAGAGGACAGAAACACCACCAAGGTCTTTCCTCAGCGTGAGGGGCAGGATTACCAGGCACCAGCACTGCTGCTCAGAGCAGAAGCACCTTGGCCCGTCGGGCATGGGTAGAGAGTGCTGTTCTCTCCCAGTGACCCTCCCCAGCACAGAGATACCTGCCTTGCACATCATGACCCCCTGACACTTATTGCTGGGATTGGTGGCAGTATATAGGTGTGCAGTGACACAAAAAAGAACACCCTCTAGCAGACACTTCATATTTCTCCGGCCTAGGGCTCCATAGAGGTAGAAGCATAGATGTTGGTTTAGTTAGAAATGAGAACTGTGGGTGCTCAAGACACTCCTCCTGCCAGCAATAGATGACCCCAAGAACTCCTGGTCTCTTCGTGCATTGTTTTTTTTTTTTAATCACATATTTGATTTTTTAAAAAATATAAGGCTACTACTTCTACTTTGCAATTGCAGAATGCTGCTTCTGCCATCCTCTTCTGTTTCTGACACCTCTTCCTGGTGGCCTTTTGCCTTGGTATGAACATGAGGACCTGCTCAGGCTCTTTTGCAGAGCAGAACCCCCAGTGAAGGTGCTTGTGAAGGACGTCAGAGTTCCCTTTCGGTCACTTTGTTGAAAATGCAAGATGAACTTTAAGGCCATATATTTTGTTCTAATTAAAAACAAAATTCCACATAGATTTAGTTATATTTTTGAGATAACCTGATCACAGTTACAAAAATAAGTAAGACTTTTTCTTCCAGAAACATTTTTTTTTTGTCACTTCTCAGCCTTTTGGCTAAGATCCAGAGTAGAAAAATACTTTAGAAAAAAAATGCATGCGTCTATGCATAGATGATATGGAACTTCCAACATCACCAGTTATCGAGTCCACTTCTTAAGATGCCTGAAAAACACTTAAAAGTAGGATTTTTAAAAGCTTTTTAGTTACTTTTTAATTTTTTTCACCTTCACCACTGATAGATGAGCCTGATTGGTTTTTGAGATGTTCAGATGGGATGCCACTAATTTTAGCTATACTTAAACATATTTTTCTTCTTAAAAATATGTTTGTGATCCAAAGTGATCATTTGGACAAAGCAGATTATACTTCCATAAAAGTATAATTTGAGTGATATTTTTAAACTTCTGTTTAAAGGCCGGGGAGATAGCTCAGAGGTGTAAGTGCCTGCCTGGGAAGTACAAGGAATTGAGTTCGATCCTCTGTACCCCTCAGAAAAACAAAAACCTTCTGTTTAAACTCACAAGGGTTCCTGAGAAATGAACAATGATTTTTTGTTAAGAATAACTGAAATATTGTTTTTAGTTCATATAGGTGACATGTGACATTTGCATTCATTATGGTTATTTGAAATCCATTGGTTAAAAGCAGTACAGAAAAGATGGTTACAGAAAAATGATCAAAATACAGAAAAATCCATTGTATTAGTCCATTTTTCATTGCTATAACAAAACACCCGAGGTGGGATATTTTGTTAAGAAGGGAAGCTCACTTGGCTCTGACTTCTGGATGAGCATGGCTTGACAGGGGTTCCTGGTCAGCCCTGGAAGGGCTTCATAGTACATGACTTCAAAAGGGCTGTAGCATGTGTGAAAGGAACAGGCCTTAACAACAAGACAGGAACCTGAGACAGAAGTGGAGCTCACTCTCAAGAGAATTGGTGGGAGTCTCATGAGAACTGTTTAATCCTTTCTGTAAAAAAAAAAAAAAAAAAAAAACCACCTTTTAAAAGTCCTTCAGCCTCTTTGTATCTCCATATTAGAGAGCAGACTTCCAACACATCAATACTTAGGAGACAAAGTGGACCCAAGCCATAGCACGGCGGAAGAACCCGCACTCAATGGGCAGATGTTTGCAAAGGAGCTGCCCGCCCTTCTGCTGTGGTCCCGAGGGCCGCCACGTTTCGCTTCAGCCTCTCCTTTTCTTGAGTGCTTCCTGTTCCCCTGAGAGTAGGAGAAGGGTGGCTTTTCTACCCTTTGATATGGTAGTTTATTTCTTGATTTCTTTTATGTATTTTTAGAAGGAAGCCATCTAGGGATATAAGAAATGGGAAACACAGAAAGCTGGTCACAAATCGCCTACTCTATGGTGCTTTTGATGATTACATCGTAAAGTTATAGATGCACCTTGGACAGGTGCATCTTGGGCCAAAGAGCAGATCCCCCACGTCAGGCTTGGATATCATGCATCAGGGGCCTAGCACAGCACTTCATTCCCCGAGTTTGCAGCCATGGGTGCTTCTAGTCAGCTCAGCAACAACTGAAGTCATTATCCCACAGAAGCAGTCAAACGCCCCCTATCTTTTCCGTCTTGCCCCCACCAAGCAAAGCACACATTCTCTGCTTGGCCTAGAGCTTCCCAGGCAAATGAAACCTGAAAAGGAAAGCACGTGACCCACGGACATGAACAGCTCCATTCTCCCATCCCTCTGGATTAGAGACTTTGAGGTGTGCATGGATGTATAAAAAGCAATTTGAGCCGGGTGTGGTGGCACAGGCCTGTAATCCCATCACTCGGGAGACTGAGGCAGGAGGACTGTTGTGAGTTTGAGAGCAGCCTGAGCTACAAAGTGAGCTTAAGTCCAGCCTGAACTGCATAGTGAGACCTTGTCTCAAAAAGACTGAAAAAAAAAGAAGAAGCAATTTGTAGTCTTTCACGTTGGGGTGGCAGCCACCTCACACTCCCCTGCACAGCTACCCTGCATCCCTCCCTCACACCCCTGCGCCCTTCCTGCAACACCCTTAACAGCACAGCTGGCCATTTCTAATAATGAAGCTTTTCACAAGCATCTGGAGGAACCTAGGCAGATGCAAAGCCTGTGCAGTCAAGTCAGTGGTACTGTCAACATCACCTTAATATATGACTTTGGAACTTATCAAAGAGGTTTGTCACAAGGTGATTTGTTTCACAAAAGAAGATAGCTACTAAAATTATTTCATTTTGTATATTTTTATCCTGTTTACAAAATTTGATCTCAGGATGCTAACAGACAATTTAACTTAATTCACTGGTAAAACGCATCTAAAATTTTCAAATGAAAAACAACAGTGCAGGAAGGAAGCAGCCATTTCTTAGCCTGACTTAGTTCAATACACCTGAGAATTTTGTGTCAATATTAAAACGTCTCCATCTGGATTCCTGTTGAACTTATGGTTAGTTAAATCCTTTGTTCTTCTTTCCTTTTCTATATTCTGTTATCAAACCAACTCTTCCCAAAGTGTGTATGCTTTGGTTTCCTTTGTTTATACCCATTAAATTGCATTAAGTGATTATTGCAGAATGTCTAGCAGAAGTTGCTCAGTTATGCCAGCTCCTCAAGAACTGTCTTCCTCAATATAAAGAAGTGTGGTCATTCTTACCTGCATTCAGGGCAGAGCCTTCTCAAACTACAGAATACTTTCATATTTCCTTTATATGACTTTTTAATCTATGAATGTGGTGGCCTTAATTTCCTTCTTGACACTAAAATTTTGTAAGAGAGATCTTACCCATATGTTTTGTTGGAGGTGAACTATTGACACTGAACTAACTGTTCTGTTTGGAAAGGGTCTCTCAAATGGTTTTGGTCTTTTTTCTTTTAAGTGTATAATGTTTCCTGTTTTTTAAGTTCCTGGAGAAGAGGGGAAAATAAATCAGTGTGTTCAGGCATAAATTCCAGATCACGCCATCTAGATTAGCAATCTGCTTTTCACTCTTTTAGGTTCTGTATAATATTGCTATGAAGGAGAGGAAAGCATTTTTCAATATATTGAACTTTTATACAGTAGTTTTTTTTTTTAATAATGAGCAATCAGGTTTACAGATTTTGTTTTGTTTTTAAGTAGAAAAGAGAAGTTTTATAAAAAGGCAACATTAACCTAATCATCATGCAAGCACTCTGGGTGAAGAACTCTGCAAAGCTGGTTATTCCTTGTAGAATCTTAACTCACGGAGACAGTGGGGCCAGGCAGGGGTGTTGGGCTGAGGGGAGGGTTTCTCTATGAAAATGCATTCACTGTGTTTTTTAAGATAGTGTAACATGCTTCCATTTCTTATGCCACATTAACAAATAAAAAGTTCTTTTAATATTAAAAAACGATGTCTTATGTTATACAAATAATTTATTCCCTTGGCCAAATGTCTAAAAGCAATCAATCAAACAAAAAGATAAAAGAAGTAAAAAAAAAAAGAAGTAAAATGTTCTTCTTTCACTGTATGCCTTCACCTACAGTGTTCGTCATGGACGTGTATTCTTTTGATGTATAAGAAAAAATGAGGCAGTGTTTTGTTTTGTTTATGTGGTACTGGGGACTTCAGCTAGGCTTTATGCTGAGCTATATCCCCAGGGCTCTCTTGAATTTTTCAAAGGTTTGTCACAGTATATCATGGAATCACTAAGTTGCTTGGGCTGGACTTGATCTTTGGACCCTCCTAGCTTAGCCTCCTAAGATGATGAAAACAAATCTTAATTAAACTATTTGAGGACTCCGAATTATGCTAATAATCACTGACAAAAATATTAAATTACCTAGATGAACTGGATCAGGTTTTTGAAAGACACATTGGCTCCTCTATCCCGCCCGTGCAAGCCCAGCCCGAGACCGGCCTGAGACAGCAGCTGACTCCAGCGGCCTCCTGGACCCCGCCCCCAGCTCTCCGAGCAAGTGGGAATTTGCACGATTCACCAGGCTTCCCAGATCAGTGAGAGTGTGGTGGGTGAGTCTGAGGGAGAGCCATTGGCTTCTTCACACACGCGCTACCCGGATCCCTGCCCCCAAACCCTTCAAGTCAGTGACTTGCCTAAAACCTCAGGATTCACTCACCAGCACCTCCCCGGATCCCCTGGCCTAAAGCTCGCTGAGCAAGTGGGAATTTCTCCTACTCCATGGGCATCAAAGTTCAGTGAGTGTAGAACTCCAGGCCCACCGTGCCCCAGAGACATTTCCCAGGGATTCTCTGCCACCACCACCCCCCATGGCCTGGTGAGAGCTCCAGGCACACCGTGCCAGAGAAACATTTCCAGGTGATTACCAGTCCCATCCCACAGCCCCAGACCCAGTGCAGGTCAGCCTGGAGTGAGAACTCCAAGCCTGCCACGCCAGAGGGACATTTCTCAGCAATCCTCGGTCCCACACCACGGACCAAAACCCAGCACAGCCTGGCCTGTGAGTTGAGGGCTCCAGGCCCGCTGCACCAGAGGGACCTTTCCCAGCCTTCTCGGGTTACGGCCTGTAGACCCGGACCCAGCACAGGCTGGCCAACTCAGTACAGCCTACCAGTCAATAAGATCATCCACTATCCTTTTGTGAGCCCAGAAGACCCACCAAAGCCCAGGCCTGCCCACCTGGGGAACGTCCTGCCTGACACAGGAGGGCTGACCCCGGGAACCAACAGAGGGGAACCAAGGAGCTGCAGCAAAAACAAAAAAAAAAGGAAAGACACACTGTATCCAAACTCTCAAGATATTCTGAATGGGCCATATCTATTAAATAGATCAAATAAGTAACTAATAATCTTCTGAAACAGAAAGCAGCACACCCCAGTAGATTTACTGGTGATGTTTACTAAATACTTAAGGAAAGTATTTTTTTAATTTTTATTTTATTGAAGTACAAATATCAATGAGACAGTTTTAAGACACCTTGACAAGATGGATTTGATAAATTAATATACTGCAAACTGTTTTTTATAATGTTTTGGTATCATAGAAGGTGCATACATGATATTATACTTACAGACATTATTATAGCAGATGTCTCTTATCAGTAAATTAAGAGTGTAGCTGTTAATGTATCTTATTTTTTATACCTGAATTACATCAAAGATCCAATAATTAATACTTTCTACCTTGTTATTTTCCTAGTGGTTGTCCATAGTACTAAAAGCCGACATAATATCCTGTCAACCACCATTAGTGCAAATCTTGCCTCTATTATTAACAATCCCCAATAATATCTTTCAAAAAATTGAAACACAGGGATAAATTTTCATTCATTTCACAAGGCCAATGTTACTCTAATAAAAAACAACAACGACATTTACAAGAAAATAGGATGATAGGCCCAATATCATTCTTGAACACAGAGGTGAAATTCATTTCCAAAATTCTCGCAAATTAAATTCAACAATATATAAAAAGAACTAAACACACTAACCTTTTTCCCAAGGATAAAAGGCTGGTACAACAAATGACAGTCAATTAATGTGATCCATCTCATCAACAGGCAAAAAAGAAAAGTAGAGTGATCATATCAATCGATGTAGGAAAATATTTGATAAGATCTAAGGTCATTCACTTGTGATTAAAAAAAAAACCCTCACAATAAACTAAGATTAGATAGCAACACAATATTTCTTGGTAATAAATTAGATTTCCTAATAATATAAGGTACAGTGAAAAGTTATTCCCTCTCATCTCTCCTTTGCAATGTGATTCTGAAAACTAGCTAATATAATAAGATACACAAAAAAGAAAGCACACAGATTGAGACAGCTAAGAATTACTGTCATATTTGCAATCATCTACATACAAAGAAATCTGAAAGAATCAACAACAAAAAACAGAAACTAGTAAGCTGTTAGAGCAAAGTTGTAGATACAATGTTAATATATAAAAATCAATAGCTTTCTTACATGCCAATAATGAACAAGTGGGATTTCAAATTAGAAATACAAATTATTATAAGTTTTACATGGGAAAGACTACAGAACTATCAAAATAAATTTAAATGCCAAAGAAAGGGATAGACTGAATTTTTACTGTGAGAAAAGTTCAGTATTATTACCATGCCAATTTTCCTTAGATTAATCTATGAACACAAAGAAAACACAATCTGAATCCTAAAAGGTTGCTTATAGCTCCGGAAATTAAAAAGAAACAAATATATTCAAAATGGCCAACATAATGTTGATAGAGAAAAAAGTAATCAGGACTGTTACCCAACCTTGAGAGTTGCTATAGACAAGACAGTGTGATACAGGTCAGAAAAGATACAAATAGATCAACAGAAACAAAGTACAAAATCTAGCAATACATTTATACAAATATGGTCTGTCAATCTTTGACAAGCAAGAAAGAGCAACAGAATGAAGCAAAGATTTTTTTTTCGTAACATACTGAAACAACTGAATATACACATGCCAGAATTTATTAATGTAGTCACAAACCTTATGCCTGCTTGGTGATTTTCCTGTTTTCAGCTTCCCTAATGCACCATGCCCAGTCTCAATCGCCTTCTCAGCAAGATCTGGGGACAGGGCCAGCACCACAGACTGGAGATCTAACCCTAGGGGCTGAGCTATTTGGCTGGCCCCACCCCAGAGGATTTCAGGAGAGTGAAAGTATTCTGATTCTATGGTGGAATGTTGTGAAGATGATGTCTTACCTGGAAACATAAGTTCTAACAAACTTTTCACTGTGTGGCAGTGTTGGTAGTCGGGAAGGCAATTCACTTGTGGAGTCAGATATACATAAAAAACTAACTCTGTACCTTCCCTTCCATTTTGCTGTGAACTGTAACAATTCCAAAGAAATTGTTTTTCAAAAATGAGAAAGACTTTTACTTAAAAACTTTGACCTTTATGGAACTTTCTCTTTTACTGGTCCTTCAAATTCATTTAGTCAGTATTATTTACTGCATTTATATCTTGCTGTTTTTGCTTGGAGAATTTGGAAACCATGCAATCCAAACTGCTTTGGTTTATGTGATGAAGTAATACAAATAGGATGGTGTTTCACTGGATGCTATACTAGCCTAATCTGATTGGCCCATATACATGAAGATGCTTGTACACAATGTGCACGTGCCTGTAGTGTGCGCATTCTCTCTCAGAAGCTTTCTTCATGTTGGTTACCTACAGGAGCTTTGGTCATACCTGGCCACACAGGTAGCAAGTACAAGGCTCTTCATTGGCTTATCAATAGCTCTATCTATCCTTGCAGAAACTCGCTGAGGGTTTCAGAGGGAAGGTACCATGCTTAGAAGGACCCAAATACTGCCCACTTGCTGGGAACAGGTGCCTCTCACTGTGTGGCTCTGATCAAGCACCTTCATCTTCGCTGGTCAAAGTCTGTTCACCTGAGGTTCCTTAGTCTTTGATTATATTGTTGGAAGCAGAATAAAGGCTGGATAATGGTGGGGGTCGGGAGAGTCTTGAAGACAATCCTCCCAACTTGAGCTCTGCAAAAAGGATTTATAATAAGATAATTAACATAATCTTCTCACTGCTTAAGAAAGTATCATTCAATTTTGCAAATAAAATGGCATCACAGAGAGCAAACTGGTCAAGCATTGGCCATGACTCATCCACATGGATGACACAGACAAAGGATCTACAGAATAAGATACAGGACTACAAGATAAACCCTGAGGGGACTTCACTGACCTCATCAGAAACAAAAACTACATGTTTTGGTATATAGGTCTTGCTCTATCTACGTCTTAACCATCCATCAGAAAAGTATAAAAATGAGGTATATATCACGAGGCCATAATAATAAGTTGAGCTGTAAATGGCTACAGTTAACAACATCTTCAGATAACTCACTATTGTTGTGGAATGCTGGATGGTGTTGGATTGTGTAGTCGAGTTCAGGCACCTAAATTAGTTGAATGACAATGGAGTGCCCATCTTTGACAGGTCTAGACAAAGGAAGGGGTATAGAAAGGAAGAATCATGATGTGTGTGTATGGACAGTACAGTTGGGATAGATAATACTGTGCTTCTACATAATTCTATGAGAGGCAAGATTTGCACTAATGGTGGTTGGACAGGATATTATGTCGGCTTCTGTACTATGGGCAACCACTAGGAAAATAAAAATGTAGAAAGTATTAATTATTGAATCTTTGACATAATTCATGTATAAAAATAAGATATGTAAACAGCTACACTCTCTTAATTTACTGATAAGAGACATCTGCTATAATAATGTCTGTAAATATAATATCATGTGTGCACCTTGTACAATACCAAAACATTTTGAAAACAATTTGCAATGTATTAATTTATCAAATCCATCCTGTTAAGGTGTCTTACAATTGTCTCATTGATATTTGTACTATAATAAAATAAAAAATAAATAAAATAAAAAAATAAACACCCTTTCACCTAAAAAAATAAAATAAAATGCCAGATGTATTCAATAAAATAATAGAGTTGGTCCAGTGTTGTGAGGGAGCCTATGTTGCATAGGAATGAATACTGCAGGTCTGCAACGGGCCTCCTCTCCCACTTTCCACAGTTATCCTCACCTCCTCCTGATAATAACTTTGCAATTGCATTATACATTTCCTTGCCTCCTCGAGCAGAGCTGTTGACCAGGCTTTAGTGTTCTCCCCGACCCCTTGCTTTTCAGTGGACGTGATCATACACAGTTCCAGATCTGAATGGCCCCTCTGCCTTTCTCCCTGAGGGAGGTTGTCAGTCCCTACTTCTCTGGCCAATCTTGTGCCTCTTCTTATGGCCTCCTTCATTTCCCTGGTCTGATGCTTCCAGTTGGTTCTGATGCAGGAACCAGAACATGCTACATCCTAATACGGTATAGAAACACCCTTGAATTCAAATCTGAGAGCAGAGGACAAGCTGTTAGGGAGAAATTTCCAGATCTTCCATTTTTCAAGAAAGACCTGTCCAGCATGAATGAGCCACAGAGGATCTCTGATCAACAACCACTCAGAAGTAATGGCAATCAGCCAGCTGTGCATCTGAGGAGATTTTGGAAATCCTGGCCCTACTTTGAGAGATCACAATTTAACTTGGTGTAAAGGAACTGTAACTTCATACCTTTTAAACACCCATCACTTCAATGTAACATGCAGCCAACACTAAGAACTTAGGTTTTAAAGCATCCCATATCAAAAGCAGGGCATTGAGTGACCAGGATTGGCCTGGAGTAATGGTTACTCTGCATGATGCTATCAGTTTAATTGCGCTTAGCTTATGAATAAAGTTGTTACTAAGGTAATGAAGTAAGATGAGATAATACCAGAGTAGGGTGGCCCTAAAGACTTATGAATGTAAATTTAAAATCAGGAAAATGGGGCAAAGAGAGAATGCAAAGAGTGTTTTCTTCACCAAGGAAAAGCGGGTGTCCATCCAAACACAAGGAACTAGGGGAAAGACCTGGAATGGATTCTCCTCCAAACTCTCAGGGAGAACTAGCCTTGCCTGTCATCTGCTGCAGGCTTCCAGAAAACGGAGACAACACGATTTTGATGTTTCAGCAAGCTGCAGTTTTATTGTGATAACCCTAGCAAACTAGCACAAATAAGCAAAGTTACAGACCACCAAAATTTGCATCTTGATGCATCCACAAAAGATCAGTCCATGTGGAGGTGTTTTGGGGATTTGGGAGGGAAAGCGGGACTTCCATTCTTAAACTCACCAGGTGAGGTGTGTCTTGCATAATCAAATAAGCTTGCTCTGCACATAGGCAAAGCACTACAGAGGGAAGATTCCAAAGACAAAATCTCCAGGGAAGCTGTCCTCTGCTTTGCATGTGCAAACAGCATGGGAGCTGTGTGTTTTACTAATTCACATGCATAAATGTAGAATGTACAAGAATTTGCATTGCAAAGTATTCTTGCTTCAGATGCTGACTTGACAAGAATTTCTGTCGCTTTACAAATTATGATCCTATAAAGATTCTACAAGATTTAATATCACTGACTGTTTTATTTTAGGATCAATTCAAAAATCATACTGTAGGCTACTCACTTGCAAGAAGGGGCATTTTAGCACTTTCAAAAATGATCTTGTTATCTGCATTTGTTAATGTTTAGTGAAAGAGCATAGGCTTGCAGCTGTCAAGTGTCTTTTAATAAAAGAGGTATAAAAAGTAAACCTATATTAATAGGCTGAGCTGTAAAAGGCTCAAATCAAGAACTTTGGACAATTGCCAGTTGTGCTGATAACTCACTACTATCACGGACTATTGGACTATATTGGGTTATTTTGCTTAACTGAAGTACCTACGACCTTTGGACTGGCATCAAGTATGAAAAGGTCCTTTAAAAACTTCTCCAAATACAGTTCCTCTAACAGCAATGCAACACTCATCTCTGACAAAACAAAACAAAATGGGGGATATAAATAAAAGACCATTTTGTTGTGAAAAAATATATGTATGTATATACAATATAGGATAGATATACAGCTACTCTCTTAATTCAACGAGAAGAAAAGTTTGTACTAATATTGTTTAGACAAGATATCATATCTGTATCTTGTCCTCTGAATAACTACTACTAAGACAACAATATGTAATATATTAATTATTATAACTGTACTACTAACCTGTTTTGAAACTATTTCATTGCTATTTTTTTTTCTCATTAAAATGAATAAAAAGAAAGAATCACTGTTTGGGGGAAATTAAAATTCAATCTTTCCCTCTAAAAAATTATTTCCTCAAGCAGCAGCACCTGCTATATTTCACAAGATATCTAATCATACGACCGGTGCTTAATAAACAAGAGCAGTTGGGATCCACTTACAATGCCTTCTGCTAAGATATTCTTACCATATCATTTAAGTAAAGGAGGTTCCTAGAACTAGTAAGCAAATACAATAACTGGAAATTGGTGAGATGCTAACCCTTGGTTGATCTCCGGAGATCACCAAGGCTCTGATATAGAAAAGGACAGGATTTTGGCCTTGCAGGAGGGCAGCAGAGCCTCAGGCCCACCTCTACTACACACAAACAGGACATGATTTCTCTTGTCTGAGGAGCGGTTTTTCCTCAGAGTGTGATCACATAACCCAGAACCATGAGGCCGGCTCAATTTCTGAAGGACTTCCATGTTGACCTGACCCAGAGAATCTGGCCTCAATCTCTACAGCAACTGCAGCCTCTTTAGTCTCAACTTTAAACATGTTTCTACATGGATGACACGGACAAAGGATCTACAGAATAAAGTACAGGATTACAAGATAAACCCTGAGGGGACTTCACTGACCTCATCAGAAACAAAAACTACATGTTTTGGTATATAGGTCTTGCTCTATCTAGGTCTTAACCATCCAGCAGAAAAGTATAAAAATGAGGTATACAATGCAGGACCATAATAATAAGTTGAGCTGTAAATGGCTATAGTTAACAACTTCTTCAGATAACTCAGTATTGTTGTGGAATGCTGGACTGTGTTGGATTGTGTAGTTGAGTTCAGGCACCTAAATTAGTTAAATGACAATGGAGTGCCCATCTTTGACAGGTGTAGACAAAGGAAGGGGTAGAGAAAGGAAGAATCATGATGTGTGTGTATGGACAGTACAATTGGGATAGATATGCCATGCTTCTACATAATTTTATGAGAAGCAAGATTTGCACTAATGGTGGTTGGACAGGATATTATGTCAGCTTCTAGTACTATGCACAACTACTAAGAAAATAAAAATGTAGAAAGTATTAATTATTGAATTTTTGATGCAATTCAGGTATAAAAAATAAGATACGCCAACAGCTACACTCTCTTAATTTACTGATAAGAGACATCTGCTATAATAATGTATGTAAGTATAATATCATGTATGCACCTTGTACGATACCAAAACATAATGTTTTGCAATGTATTAATTTATCAAATCCATCCTGTTAAGGTGTCTTAAAACTGTCTCATTGATATTTGTACTTCAATAAAATAAAAAATAAATAAACATGTTTCTTTTATGGCCAAACTGCAAGGTGTTTCAAATGTTGGCACTCTGGCTTTGCTCTAAATTCTCATTGTAAATCTGGCAAAAGCAGACGACAATATTTGTGCCTTCATCTGAATATTGTGTTGCCTTGAATTTCTTCTGCCATCATATTTATTACCTTTAAATTCAGCCTCACACATTCTTAAAGCATAGGTAAGATATAGAAAAGGGTTTTTTTTTTCAGAATTTAACATGAAAGACCTCTCATAGAATCTGCAAGAAAGATACTATTTCCACCTGAAGGTTCACCAAAGTGATCTGTGCTGCCTGCATTCCTATTTGCACCCTGTCTTCTGAGCTTCCATTAAAATTTCCCATTAAGCTCTGCTTCTAGCATTCTAAGCTTTTTCTTTCCTTTTCTTTTTCTTTTTAAATGTATTTGGTACAGAGTCTCACTGTGCAGCTCAGACTCAGTGATCCTCCTGTTTTCAGCCTCCCCAGTGCTGGGATTACACGCATGCGCCACATGCCAGACTAGTTGGCTGTCTCAGCACACCAGGGGCAGGACCAGCACAGCGTGTGGTGCCAGGGATCTAATCTCTGTCCCTGTTCTTGCCTAAGCAGGCACTCAGTCCACTGAGTTATCGTGCCAGCCCTTTCTCTAGCCTGTGTTTTCAAATCTCATTAGATTCCTTCTATAAAGAAATTCCAAAATCTTCCAAACCAAAGTAGAAAGGGACAATCTTGGGAAAACTCTATTTCCTGGTACCAATTTCTGGGTTGGTCAGGTTTTCATTACCAAAACCACATACCTAAGAAAAACAGCTTAAAGGAGGAAGAATTCTTTTGCTCAATTTCAGAGGTTTTAGTATATGACAGGCCACCTCTGTTACTCTAGACTTGAAGTGGAGTAGAAAATCACAGCAGAAGAGCATAGCAATAGAAAGCTGCTCAACTCAGGCCAGCCAAAAAGCAGGAAAGAGGGACATAGCCCAAGAGGAAGGAGCCAGAGGCCAAATACAGAGCCAGAGTCACATCTGCAGTGTGCACTGCCTCCAGCTGGGGCTCACCCCCTGATTCTATCATCTCCCAGGGACATAATCAGATTATGATCTCATCAGTGGGTTAATCCACTAAGGAGAGTAGGCAGCAGGGGTGGCAACCGGATGCTATGCAGAGGACTTGCACCCTGAGGTCACCAGGATGAGCACCAAGGAAGACTATGGGTATTGGAGTACAGACCTCGGCCTGCCTGCCTGTGTGATGCACCTGAGAACACACAGGCATATCCTACAAGTAGTAAAAATAGTAAGCCCATTTTTTTTCTTTATTTTATGCAAAAACCCACAAAATTGTATAATAAAATAATAGGGGAATAATAATATTAAATGCATTGTGTATTGTTATCTTCAAAGTAGTAGCTCAGAGTACAAGATATGTGCAGAAAAAATTCTCCAAGTGATACTCACGTAAAACTTCCTTTTCAGTGAATTAAGAAAAAAATAGTAGTATAACTATTTTTTCCCATTCTCTTCTTTCCCTGTCTCCCACCCTAGATCCTGTTTGTTTTTGAGCAATTTCTCTCTGTTTTACAATATCGATTATAGGTTTTGGTCTTTATCTGCTCCTTCAGTTTTTCACACCAAGGAGACAATAAGGTGTTTTACACATGTGATTTATTTCACTTATGAGTGTGGTCTCAAAGCAAGTCCATTTTCAACACAGGAATGCTCACTAAGTATCAACTGCTGTCCTCCCATCTCTCCTTCTTTCTTTCCTTCCATCAGCATTCATTTTCCTCTTTTCTTTCTTCATTTTCCTATCTACAGAGAGGAAAAGGTTTGAAAAAGCCCTGCTTAGCAACACACCAGGGGAAAGCTGTTGATCTCTCTTCAGCTTGACCAAGTCCCACCTTCCTAACAAAATCCACATCTGCAGAGATGCACCGGCAACCTTGCCTCCTGCTTCTCCTGTGTTTGGCCAAAGACTCCTGCCTATTGCCAGTTCCTCAGTGCAATTGCAAAACCCAATGGCTGCAAGTGTGCTTCGCTATTCATTGCAGTCACCTGCTGCCTTTAGAAAGAATCTCATAAAGTGCTCCTGGCAAATTAAAATCCATTCCCCTATAAATGACTTCAGGAGAGGTTGATTAATAATTCATTCTGGTGTTTAATAGATGTTGATGCAAGAAGTGCTCCCATTAGAGTGTCTGAGTCCTGTGCAGTGCCTTGGTAAAGGGTCCTTTTGAGAAGCAGTGGTGAATTACCTAGGCTGCTAATCTTTACTGGTATTATTATTGTCATTATCATTTGTTAGATGTACACAGGACACAATGTAAAGTGTCCTCTTCTACGTTATGGTTTGTTTTTTGTTTTGTTTTAGTGAAGGGTATTGACAAGGCATCATACAAAGTCTCTAACCTCTATTTCAGTCCACAGAAAATTCTGGTATGTACCAGTTAAATCCTCTACACTCCAGAGCGAAGCCTCCTGAGTTTGCTGAGAGCCAGTACTTTGTTAGCATCTTTCCAAACAGATAAAATGCAGGTTTTCCGCCACGTTGACTGTACTTTTCCAACTTGGCATGACCTTTGTCCTCCTCAATAGACGAGGAGGCAATGAATAAAACAAGAAAGTGAGTTATTCTCTAACAATGCAGCCCATCTGGGAAGCAACCATTTCTCTTTGGGAAAGTATAAAAATGAAAAAGATGCCCAATTTTGTCAATCTTCTCAAGCTACCCTCTGCTTGGAATGAGGAGTCCTTATGAAGCATGGCTTATTCTACAGGCGAGGTGGGTCAGAAGCAATTCCACTGAAAACCTGGTTTTTTGCCTGGAACTTATAAAATAAGTTTCTTTGACAAAATAGTTTCCTTTGACAAAATTCACTTAGCCATATTTGGAAGCATCATGAACAATCTTGATTTGTTTGCTGTATTCAATAGCATTCTTGGCATGATTTTGAACATTCATGCACTTACAATATTTGAATGACAATGGAATACCCATCTCAGGAAGGACTCCCTTAATATTCCCTTAAACATGCACTATCAATTTGTGCCCCAAACAGTCATACACTTGGGACTCTTGACTCTCTATCCTTGGGCTACTATTGCCACAAGGCTGTTACCTATTTAGGGTCCAAGTGTCTCATGAAATCCCAGCTAATAAGGCTGCCAGCTAAGGCTGATGTTCTGAGATGCAAACTTCTCTATGTTCCTATTATTCTAAATACAATTAACATTAAAGACATAGACCCTTGCTTTTTTAGAAGTGCAGTTCGAGGGACAGAAATATATATGTGTACAATTCAACTGTTATACTGAACACTAGTATCAAATAAAGGAACTTTTTGAAAAAAAGTTAAAGAATATCTTGGTCTTAACCACCCAACAGAAAAGTATAATAATGATATGAAAATTAAAGCCATATTAATATGCTGAGCTGTAAAAGGCTCAAGTCAACAACTGCTGATATTGCCAGTTCCACAGATAACTCACTACTATTAAGGACTATATTGAAGTATTTTCCTGAATTCACACACCTACAATATTTAAATGGCAATGGAATACTCATCTCTGACAAAACTAAACAAAAAACAGGGATACAGAATGAAGGACCATTTTGTATCTGTATATACAAAACAGTTAAGATATACTGCTACTTTCTCCTAATTCAATGAGATGAAAGATTTGTACTAATAACGTTTGGACAAGATGTCATGTCTTCATCTTGTACTATTAATAACTACTATGAAGACAATATGCAGTGTATTAATTATTGTAACTGTCCTACTAACCAGTTTTGAAACTGTCTCATTGCTATTTGTTTCTCAATAAAATTAATAAAAAAATTCTAGAATACCCCTTGGTGGGGGGCTCAGTGCAACGTGCCTTTAGTGTCCTAGAATGTGCAGGGGAGAAGGGATGCTTTATTAAATACAAATGCCCACACTGCACTCACAGACAAATGAAAGATGAATGTGTGAGGTGGAATGCGGACTTTCCCCGAGCTACCCCATGTGTGGCCAAGGTTGTAACCACTGACCTGAGACCTCATTTAACCTCTGCTCCCTCGAGGGCAGGAATGACTTCAGCACACCATATGTCAGATACTAAAACCTAAGCAACTCCTAATGCTAATTACCCAAACTCCTCTGAGTTGTTGAGCTTTCTCTGAATAATTCCCAGCTAATGCTCTTTCCAGAAGCTCTGCTCCACTGACAGATGAACAAGGGCCAATTCTTCCCATAAATCCGGTTTTGTCACTTTAGAATTGCATACAGTGTATAAATTGAATTATGATTTTTATTCTTGCAATTTTATATTTCTTAACTTTATTTGAATACTCTACTCTTTTGTCTCCTTAGAATGAAGACACTGATTTTTAAATGCTCCCTCTCTCCAGTGATGGGATGGAGTCCATATTTCAAAGAGCTCCCTGATAAGTCCCCAGAGAAGGTTTTCTAAATAAGTGCATTGATTGCTGTCCTGCTCCCAAGTCAAGCCAAGATCTCCTGAAGTGAAGGGTGACATCAACACCGATTAAAACAAGGGGATGAGTCAACAATCAGCTGTCAGAGCCCAGGAGAAAAAAGAGCAGCTCTTCCCTTCTCTGATGCAGTGGGGACAGTGGGGAGGGGGGGAGCATTGGTGAGCAGAGAGTCCTCCAGCCCCTCCTAGGTGCAAGCCCAGGGGAACAGAGCACCCGACCAGCAGACACACTGTGTGCTTACAGCGGCTCTGGGCCCAGTCATGGTGTATGCAAACGGTGGGAAATCATTCAGCCTTAAAAGGATGAAGCAGAGACAGAGGTTGCTACATGAAAGAACCTGCACAGCATTAGTTTATATGCAATGAGAAAGCCACACTGTATGATTCTGTTTACAGGAATCCTCTCAGGAGAAATCAGCAGAGACAGAATGCAGACTGGAGGCCAAGACTTCAGCATCTAAGAGGAGCAGAGGGACTTGGGTGGGAAGTCTCTTTGTTCTGGGAAGCAAATGATGTCCAGAATGTATCAAATAGAGGCTCATAGAATGAGGAGATATGATAATTGAAAGAAGGTATACATCAAACATTAAATTTAAGACTTGTTCTGAATTGGGCTAAAAATACATTTTCAGCATGATTAAAACTTGTGACCTGTTTTAATAAAAACTGAATAATCTCAGAAACAGCATCATTATGTCATAATCACATGAGTACCTGCTGCTGCTTGCCTGTATTTCTTGAAAATATCTCTACAGGTGGCAAGGTCAGCCGAGGCGCTGCAGGAGGTGACTGCCTGAACACCAGGGCTTCAGGGCTCATGATGCTGTCAAAACACAGACAGAGGAGGACAGTGCCAGGTTGAGTCAGGGGACTTCCTCAGACAGGTCTTCCTAGGGGAGGAAGGAATAAGTCCTGCAAGACAGCAACGTGGTAGTTGCTCCTCCCTGAACCCAAGCTCTTCATCTGTACATTAAAAAAATGTGGAAACACACACATGCACACACACACACACACACACACACACACACACACGCACACTCATTCACTCCTCACCCAGCCAACAGGGAGCATCCTCATGAGTGCTGACAATTGCGTTCTCACCCAAGGCTCCTTCAGCTTCTCCTGCCTCCCTGGACCCTCCACACTCATTCTTCTCCATCCCAGATGCCTGCACTCTGTCTTGCACCCCTCCCCATCTCTTCTCTCAGGATTTGGGCCCACCCCGCACCCAGAATGTCCACATGATCTGCCTCCAACCTACGAACTACCGTTCTCCCTTGTCCCCTTCCTATTCACCCCTCTGCTGCCACCTCCGCTCTGGGGACATCTTGATTTTGTTGTAATGGAAGCAACGCTCTGGTCTCCATTCTCTTTTGCAGAGCCTAGAGATCACAGCAAGTGCGGATGCCTGGGAAGGCCCGCAGGCCGATGTGCTCCGCGCCCGCACCTCCAAGGAGGCCATATGGTGTGCGTAGGAAATGACCGTATTCGGGATGGTTTAAAGGCTGAAAATTGCTGTCCTACCTCTAGAAACATGCCAGCAAGTAGGATTGATCACAATGCAATTTAAATCATTAATCAGGTTCTCATTTGTTGTACTTTAATTGCATAGCTCTTTGTGTACATCTCCTGGCACGCCCTTTCCCCAACTGGGTATAGCATAGTTTGAGCTGAATATGCACCTCCACACAGCCCCAGAGCAGGACACACAGGGTTTCACTGCGGCAGTTGTAGACTGCTCGTGGCTCCACTGTACAGATGAGCCTGAGGCCCCAAGTGCTGAACCTCAGACTGGCTCACTGCAGCTTGAGTCTCTCCCAGGAGTCTTCTAGGATTTGCTGCTTGTAACCAAAGCAGCTTCTCAAAGCAACTCAGAGAAAGTGTCAGAGAAAATTTGAGAGAAGAACATGGAGTGTAAGTTGGGGAGGAGGCAGGAGGATGGACAACCCCGAGAATCACACCACAGCCCTTGACAAGCACATTGGCAACAAAAAAGGCTATGTGTGATGGCAGTTGGTCATTTGTCACCACAACCCAAAGCTCCCACACACTCCAATAAGCCATGCACCTAGTCCCTGCTCCAGCAGGCAGCAGTGCCAGCATCAGATTTCAAAGCCTGTGAACTTCCACAACTCCTGTGATCTGTCTGATGTCTCCCCAAAGAAAGGAGCAACACAATTCAAATCTCCTCCTTTTTCAGATCCTAAATAGATTTCCCTCAGGAGCTTGGATAGAGCACAATATGCACAGGCAGCCTGCTGATTGGTTCCCAGACTTTCGTGTCAAGGCCCTGTCAGCAGCTAAGCTGAATCTTCTGTCCCAGGATCCCTTCCCAAGCATCACTTCAAGCACTGTGCTTAATGCCTGTTCTGTACCAAAGTATGCTTTCACTTTCTTACTACCTTCCTTCAAATCAAAATGAATCTACTGTGGAAAATTTCATAATCTTAATGATATAGTAATAGGTGGTATCAATTATCATTATCAAGGTTATTATTATTAAGTGGCTCCAATGTGCTAGCCACAGTATTTTTAGCATAATCATTTTTAAACCTTACAAAATCTTCATGAGCTGGGGATGATTATTACCTCCAGAATGACAATGAAATGCAATTAAGAATATTTGGAAAATCCTAGGAGGGGGCAATAACTGAGTTTTACAGCAGAAAAGAAGTAGGAATTTCCACTGAGGTGTGCTGTGTCCATCCTGCCGTGCCTTCTCTTAACTCATAGTGCTGCGCTTCCCTGGCTAGGCCTCTTCTTACATCTGGACTCTGATGAAATGCCTTCAAATGCTCCCTGTCAACCGCTGTTCAGGCCATGATGGGATCTTCCACCAACCTTGCTTCCATGGCCAAGGCAACCCTTGGGCTGGGTGCGGGCTCTGGGATGCTCAAACTTCTCTGTCTTCCATGATTAAACCCCACTTCCCAAAACACCGCAGTCTGAACAAAGAACATTTCACTTCTTCCATCCACATTGTGCTTCTGAGGTTCCTTGTACAGGGCTTCCTGGGCCTGTAATGCATATTCGGTGTGTCCTTGATGATCCCAGAGCTAGGGCTTCATGTGCAAAGAATCGGTGCCAGAGTCTCACTGGAGTCCAAGAAGAGGCCACAGCAGTAGGACAACACTGTACCAAGTTGGCTCTGGAAAGCATCAATTACTAGTGCATCGCTAGATAATCCATGCCTCCCCTGTGCACCAAAAACCATCTTCAACCCACCTCCCTCTCCTTCTGTGCCTCCACCTCCATGCTTGGCTTCCCTTCACACACACACACACACACACACACACACACACACACACACGC
>PVKA01019617.1:0-41729 GCA_004027165.1 Ctenomys sociabilis
GTACATATATATATATATGAACGAATAACATCTAGAATATGAAATAAGAAAGTGGTCACAAATCTTAGCTGTAATTATTAGTATTGGTCACATTTGCTTCTTACTTGTCAGCAGATTGCCTTGTATTTACATAAAGATGTCTGAGCAAAAGAACACTCACTACGCAGATGAGAGTTTGGAGATGTAGACTGGCAAGGTAGCAACTCCTGAGGTAGGCATGGGTGATAATCCAGGAGGATTTGTTTATTATGGTTTTAATTTGACAAACAGCTATTTACCTTTTAGTTGTTGCTGTAGAATTCTGCACATCTCATTAGTGACGAGCAAGGTATGAGCCCATTCGGGGTCCGTTCAGCGACTACATGGTGCTTGAGCCATAGATGATGAAACATTGCTTTACTGTTGCAAACAAGGACATTTCTGCAAAGCAGGATTTGTTGGAACCTTCCTATGTAAGATTCTTAAACAAACTTAGCCTTTGTTTACGGAAGATAAATGAAATTGGGAGGCAGGGTAGTAAGAGTTTCGAGGGGAGTGTCCAAAGAATTTGCAGAAGCGCTACAAATTTTGGTGATATTCATAAAATGTTTGTTTCTTGCTGACAGGAAATAATTTGCCTATACCCAAGAATACTGCCCAGTGACTAGGTAGTGGACTCAGTTTATGTACCCTGCATTTCTGTTCAAAGACACATGTCTAAGTACTCAGAGAAAATATACATATCTCTCCATAGGCTGTAACCCTAAAATGTAATAATTTGAAAAGAGGACAAAGCAAATACAACCAGAATCTGGCTTGAAGGGTAGAACAAATAACTATAAAAGAACCTGAAGCTCAAGTTGGTGAGGAAGAACCTAGCTGTTTTAAAATGATTTACAATTTCAAGTTTGGATGAGTTATGTCTTGTGATGCTTAAAGAATTTATAGATACCTGTGTAGAATGGCCATCTATTATCTTAAGGGCTCCCTGAAATACAAGAAAAGTAGCTGAAGAAAGGAGAAATGGGGCAGGAGACTGATTTATTTATTTTTTTACTACTAGTCCTGTTACTCATTTGCCCTTGTGGCTATAGTGACCTCAAAGATGCAGAGTAAACGGACAGATGATTGGTCTCCTGCATGGTTCTGTCACTGATTTGTAGGACAGCTGTAGATGAGTATACTTCAATGACAGTGATACATGGAACAGGTCCATGTCTGTGTCACTGGGTGAACAGCATTTTCTGGCTACAGGGCACCCTGTCATAACCTTTTTATTTTCCCTTTGGAGTCACCTGTATGCCCCTGGCGAAAAGAAAACTCCAGGTCATGAATCATTGATGTCCTTGCAATTGCTATTTTTAAAAATAAATTTATAAAAACAATAAAAAACAGAAAAGAAAAGAGGAAAGACATATTTTCATACTGGAACCCAGTATAGACTGTAGAAGACAGATCAGGGACTTGGACACTGTTTGCCAGCAGAGCACCAGCCCCTTGTGGTGTGCACTTGGAAAGAAGAAACTGATCCCCAGGAGGCATCATAAGTTTACCAAGAGCAAATTATGCTTTAAAAAGTCAGATCTTCTTTTTGACATGTTTATTAGATATGGGTTTGAGAATTTTTGACATAATAGGTAGAATTTTGGCAAAGTATCTAGTAATGATACCCTTGGCATAAGCTGGAGAGGCATGTGGATTTCTGGTTGCCTGCATGATATTCCAGAGTGCTGGATTAATGGTTTGATAACATCTCAGATATTTTTAGGGTCAGTCCTTGGGACTCTGTCATTGGTTCTGTAAGAATTAACATTTTTTAATCACTTACTGAGATTAAGATAGAAAACATGCTTGTCAAATGTGCAGGGATTCAAAGTTTGGATACTTAATACATTGACTGATGGATGGACCTATATGGCAGTATGATCCCAAGTAATACAAAATTTAAAAAGTAAAATAAATTTAAGTTTTAAAATTCTGAAATCAAGAAGATCACTCTGTATAGACATTTGAGTAGAAAGACATTAGGTTTTTTAGTTGACTACAAGACCTAGAAGAAATCACTCATTTATTCATTAAACATGCGTATATCTGATAATGTGATTAACTGGTTGGTAGTCAACATTATGTATTATAACAAATGCTGTGGAATTCCTGCTACTTTGTTAAGTGAAAATCTGTATTACTTGTAATTTTTTCTGCTTTAATTCTAAATTGTACTCTATAAAATAAACAAAAATTTTAAAAGAGAAATATTTACTGCACTCCTACCTATATTTCAAAAATTATAAGTACACTGGAGTTATATCAAGTGAATAAAATTTCAACCTTGATTTCAAGAAACTTACAGAATTTATTAATTGCCTAGGGTGGCCATTTAGAAAGTACAAAGTAGGCAACTTAAAATAGCAGAAGTGCATTATCTAACATATCTGAAAAATACTCAAAATCAAGCCCCCTTTGGATTCTGCTTAGTCTGAAACTAGCAGAGGAGAGATCCTCTTGGTTTCTTCTGGATTTTGATGTTATCTGTCAATATTTGGTGTTTGTTGGATTCCACTTCTGTCATCACATAGTGTTTTCCTCCTCTTAAGAAGATAGTAGTCATGTTGAATTAGGACTCATCCCTGTGACCTTATCTTAACCTGATAACACCTACAAAAACCCTATTCCCAAATAACCTTTCCAAGCAAAGTACTAGGAGTACTAGGATTTAGTGTAATTTGGGGAAGGGATTGCAATTCAGGCCATAACAAGGATTACAACATTCTCATTTACAGATTACTTATAATCGTGAAACAGAAAAAGTGACATAGAAATACAGAATAGGCTGTGTTACTCAGTGGTATGTGTACTTGTATGTAATACCTTAGGCTCAATTCCCAGTGCACGCATATACACACACACACACCGCCACCAACAACAACCAACAGCAACAAAAACAGTGTAGTATGAGAAAAAGAATAGTGACCTAACAGCTTTGGAAGGAGCATCCAGGTAAGGAGGAAAAAGAATTACTTTCTAAGAAGAAGAAACAAAGGGGCAGAAAGCCTATGGCCTTGGGGTTCAGGGTTCTGAGGTAGTTAAAAGGAAACCCAGGGTGGGAAGAAGCAGAAGATGAATCAAGGAGATAGAGGGTATCAGGGCTATGGATATTACACTGAGGCCATTTGAGGAGGTCACTAATGATGAAGCAAAAATATAATAGAAGTAAGAGTGTAGAGTGAGAGATGGTTACATAGAAATCAGACTACTTGTTTAAACTCATCTGGAACTTCGTGGCTTGTAGTATAAGTTTATGTTTTCAGTGTGACTGTTGGACTTTGATTGAATACATTTGAGCAGAGAGAAGTCTTGGAGTGATAGCCGTTCAGAATCATTTAAAGACCTGTTCTTCAGGCAGAATTCTACTCATGGGTAGGAGTAACAGGAAGAGTGCTGCATAGCATAAAAGGTCTTCTAGCAAATGAGACTGCAGAGGATTTGGTACTAGTACTCTTCTTGCCTATGGAATATGGCCCCTTACCAAGGATGAAAGGGTGTCCAGAAGCAGCAGAATTACTCAGACAGTTCTGCTGTACTCAGAATCATTGCTTTTCCTAACATTAGTTTAATTGCAATCAGTGTCATTAGCCTCACCTCTTAGGTGCAACTACCACTCCCCCTGTCTTTAGGTTCGCTAACCTCCCGTAGAGTTGATGTGTACACATCTAGGATGATTCTAGAAGTCAAAGACCAGAATTTTATGTTAAGCCATATCACATTTAGAAGTGATGACAGGTAGATGTGTATACTGAGCTTTATACCAAATAACACTGGCCAGCTACAAAACTACATTTAAAAGCTTTTTCAGCCTTCACTTCTCTCTTGAAGGTTTTCATCCTATTTCATTTCTCAAAATCCTCTTTCCTCACTTCCCCACTTCTCTCTTGACAGGTGGATATTCTAAAGGTTCTCATTCAAAGTGAAGCTCAGTCAGTGTATCTTTCTACTTGTGTGTGGGTAAACAGGAAAATGATGTCAGGATAGTAGGTGATCAGACTGGACTGCAGTGTTCATTCACATGGAGAACCAGTAGAAAGCTAGAAAGGTAAATGGAAGCTGATTGCAAAGAAGTGGTTTTAAAATCTGGGCTGAAATGATAGTGTTGTTGAAGTTAACAGGATGCAGATGAAATGCAATTGTGAGTAAATAAAAGTCAGAGTATTGTTTAAAATATTCTTTATAAATTGTCTTAATATATGCTCATATTTTTTAATGTTTCTAAGCCTATTTAAAATTGGGAAAAGAAAGAAAATAAAATTAGGGAAACTAAAATCTATTCAATCAAAGTAATTCATTTAGGGAATTTCAAAGTGTATTTTGAAGACTATGGCTATTATTTAGAAAATGTAACAAAATTGGATTTCTTACTTAGATCCTTTGCAATAAGGACCAGCCAAGCAGAATCCCCCTGCTGCTGCCCCTTGGAGTACTGGACATGGCCCCATGGCCTTCTCACTGAATTATACTCCTGACCCTTCTTAATTTTTTTTTTTTTTCACTTTGAAAGAATCTCCCTCAGTTGCCCAGGCTGGCTTTGGACTTGTAGTCCTTCTTCCTCAGCTTCCCTGAGTGCTGGGATTACAGACAAGCACCACCATACCAAGGTACTTCTAAGTGAATTCCAGGGTGGAATAATGAAGAGTCAGTTTAGTTGCTGGTTCCCCAGAAGACTCCTTACTGCTTCCAACCTGACCCTGTCTGCAGGGTGCTTCCTTCTGTATGTCCTGGTAGTGCTGGGGAGTACTGATCCACAGATGTACCACACACTGTGTTTGCCTCCTGGAATTTTTGAGGAACTCCATTTAAGACTATTTTTTTCCCCTTTTGAGAGTTCCAAAGCTTGGTTATTAAGAGACATCACCAATTGTGTTAAGTAACATTCATTCTGTGTAATAATATATAAACTAAGATAAATTCTGCTTTAAAACCTTATTAGAGAAATTCTTTACATTCATGGCATATTTGTGAATAGAATAGAGATGTGACAAGAATGTGAGGCTTGGGGTTAAAATTTTAGTCTCAGGTTGACTTAGGTTTAAAATTGTTTTTAGTTAAGTGTATTTTATTTTAATAAAAAATGTATTTACTTAGAAGCATTCAGAATGTCAACAAAACACTTGCAACTTTTTTTCTTTGCAATTACAGAGTGGTATTCAGTTAACAGAACAACAGAGACAACTGAAAATGAAAATAAAAAACTATCCTCCCCATATATAACTAATTTATGCTGTGTACTATCAAGAACCTGCTTTAAATTTCCATGCCAATTTACAACCCCCATTCTGTACCAGCCAAGGCTAGTGGCTATTTAAAATACCACCAGGACAGGGCTATCTAAAGACACATTCAGTAGTGTGTTAACTGTACAAAAAAAGATACTGTACAGTAAAAGGAGTAGGCTGTGTACAGGGGGTTTAAATGCTTTATAGACAAGAGAAAAAAACTGCACCAGAATCAACTTATTCATCATCATCCTTTTCGTCTCCTCATCCTCTTCATCATCATCTTCCTCATCCTCCTCCTCTTCCTCCTTTTTCTTGCTTTTTTTCGGCCTTGATAACTCCCTTTTTTTCTGCATCAGGTTTTCCTTTAGCCTGGGAGGCAGCGATGTCCTCTTCATACTTCTCCTTCAGCCCAGCAGCCTTCTTGTAGGGCTCCTTGTCATCTGCTGCAGTATTATTCCACATTTCTCCAAGTGTGTTTGCGACATCTCCAATAGAGAGGTCAGGATGTTCTCCCTTGATTTTTGGGTGATACTCAGAACAGAACAAGGAGGCTGAGGGAGACCTCTTGGGTGCATTGGGATCCTTGAGCTTCTTTTTATTTGTCCTTTAGGAGGAATATAAGTTTTCATTTCTCTTTCATAATGAGCCTTGTCTGCTTTTGCCATTTCTTCAGATTTTCCTTTCTCTTTAGCAGACATGGTATTCTACCTCTCTGAGCACTTAGACAATTCTGAGAAGTTAACGGAAGCATCTGGGTACTTCTTCCTATGCTCCTCTCAGCAAGTTTACACAAAGAATGCATTTGATGCCATCTTGCCGATCAGTTTGTTAGGATCTCTTTTGCCTTTGTTTACTTGTTTTCCTCAGCAAGGTACAGAGTCACTCAGTGCCTTTCCGGCTCTCACTTGCCCCAGTGCTGTCTCTATGGAGCTCAATGTACTGCAGTGGCTGTCAGTTGGTTAGACAGCCATAGAGTGCTGGGGAGATAGCTCAGTGGAATAAGTGCTTGCCTGGCAAGCACAAGGTCCTGAGTTCGATCCCTTGTACCACCATAAATAAATAAATGAATAAATAAAGATGTTGGCTCTGAGCCATGAATGTAAAGATTTGGCATGTTTTTCATTGCTTCCTAGAGCACACAGTAGGAATCTTTTATTTTGAATTATTTGAAGCCACTGTTATGAACTTGCAATCATCATGGTTGCTGTGTTTCAGTAATCTGCCGAGATGCTAAAGGTAAAAACCTCTAGTCATTCATTGCTTCTGTAATTTGAGAAGCAGCACATTGGAACATGCTTTTCTCAAAACTAATACTATAGCTTCAGAAGTGACCTTTAAGAAGAAAAAAGTAAAGAAAAAAAGAACTGACTTTGCAGGAAAACCATAAACCACAACTTGGTTTCCATCTGTATTTTTTGAACATCAACTAAAAAATTAATGTGCATTCTTGTTAAATTCCTTTTCTGCCACAGTTGATGGAAGGAATTTTGCTTATAATTGAAGCAAAAGTGACGGAATTGTAACAGTAATTATGTAGCTGTTGAGGGGTGGTGAAGGGTGGTGGAGTCAAGGGAAGCTTTGTCTCTGTTTGGAAAGAGAATGACTCTAGGAAATCAATGTCCTGTGATATTCTCAGCTCTTTCAAAACAGAAGGCTTTCCTGTACTCTAATACCTGCCCGTTTCAGCACCCATTTCTAGCATCTCTGATCTGAAGTACAGCAGCCAGCCCGGTGATCAGAAAAACCCCCACAGCTTCCTCCATGTCATCTGGATTTTCTTTATATCCTAGAGTTGGTAACAGATGTTTCATTTTGGTTTTACCAATACTGGGGACTGAGCTACATCCCTTTTAAAATATTTATATTTAGAGCTAAGTCTCTCAGTTGCAGAGGCTAAGCTCAAATTTAGAACTCTCTTGCTTCAGCCACCCAAGTGCCAAGGTTACAGGCATGTGTCACCATACCCAACTAAAAGATTTGTTTTTAAAGCAGTTGGATGCATTTTAAATATAGTTTTACTTCTTGAGAAGAAGTAATACAGTTTTTCTCCTTTTGTGGAAATAGTTTGGACACCACAGTAACAGGCCACTCTGGAACTCAGCAGTGCTTAAATAGAAGGATCACTAAACTGACAAAAGTCAGTTGATAACAGTCAAAGGTTTAGAGATATAAACTTCTAGAATATTTCATTGCTTGGAAACTTTACATTTAATGTCATTGTCTTCACTGGCTCTATGTAAAGGGCAGGCCTAATTCATGTGGGGCTCCATTAGAAGTGTAGAAAAACAATTTCAAGTTATTCCATCCAAAAACATGCTTTTGGAAGGAAGAAGAATTATCAGGGAATGCAGCAGAAGTGACAGCAGTGTCAGATTTGAAGTTGAAGGTGATAGTAGGGGCTGGTAAAGCAGGCCTTCCCCATCCACCTTGACTTTCACTTTGAACTCCATCCACACAGCTTTTAGTTTACAGAAATGGTGCAGGGGGAGAGGGGAGGTTCTTGCATCCAGCAGCCAGGCCTGAGGGAAGAGAAAAGCTGGCTGTGTAACTCCTTCCTCACCTCCCTGCTGGAGCAGCAGATTCTGTCACCTCTGCTCTTCTCTGAATGACCATGGTCTGGCTTTGGCTGCCAGCCTCTTGATTTCTGCCCAGTGTCAGACTAACCCCCAAGCAGTGTGGCTCCAGCCTGAGTGCTAAGGGTTTGGGTGCTTCAGTAATGGTCATTTAGAATTTGGAGGCCAGCAGACTTTCTTGACCTTCGAATATTTAAACCTGAGTCAGGTGTCTGGCTGCAGCCAAGTTACCTGTGACCTGCGGTGAGAAGACAGTGCTGTGGGGAGAACAGATTGTCCCAGGAGGAGTGAGGAGGTGGACAGTAATGGGGACCCCTGTTAGGACAGGTGCAGCACAGTGGGTGTGAATAAAGACCACAGACTCAAATGTGCTGGATTTCCTCATTTCTACCGCCTGATGACTGTGATATTGTTCTGTATTTCAATTTCCTCCTCTATGCCATGAAATAAGTAATCCTGATCTTATAGGGATATTGGAAAGTGTCATGAAAAAATAAGTTAAAAGGAGATCAGATCAATACCGGGTACATGATAAGCATTTAACAAACTTAAGCTTTTTTAATACAGTAATAGCACTTATAGATTGGTGACAGGGTGAAATAGCTCCAGAAAGCAAATCTTCTGGTGTTTGCAGTCATACATATAAGGTGGCTTGTCCTAGCAGCATGGGGAAAGAGAACAGGTGGCACCCGCCGGCCTTGAGTGATTTATTAGTCCATGATTGCTAATGACCTTATAGGAACAGTGTTGGCGTCGGCCTGGAGCCTAGTGTGCTACCCTCATCTTGACGGGGTGGATAGTTCTGACTGGGCAGCTGCTTCTGTCACTGGTGCTAGGGGCTTTACTTTTTCATTCTCACATTTTTCTTCTTCTCTATCATAGGAACAAGGATGCAGGCCCTTTTTCATTGTTCTGTGCATATTTGATTCAGACAAATAAGTGAACTTTGCTTGTACTGTGATTTCACTTTTACTAGAGTTAAATAGATTCATGAGTTTTGAAGCACCAGTTGTCTATAATTTTTTCAGGATTCCCTAAAGGCTGTTTGTTTGTTGCATTTCGTAATGAAAAATGTTTGTCATACTCTAGATTCTGTATCAAAATTTTGAAATAATATATTTTACCCAAACTTCTACATTGGCATTCACTCACTATCTGGAGAAAACTTCAAAAGAAGAAATTGTTTAAAAAATTTTCATTAGAGAAAAGGTAACTTTTCATAAAATGTGTGTGAAACTATGTTCTTGTTTTCTGAATAAAGAAATGATTTGGATTTTAAGATAAAATTATTTTATTCTGTCTTGGTTTTTGCTGATTCGATCTCAGCAATTAGCATTTCTGTTTTTTCTCTTGAAAGAGATTTTAATGTAATTTTTCAGAAAGTAAATAAAAAGAACAAAAGTCCATAATTCCAGTGATTCATTCGTCTGAATCTTTTTTTTCTCTTTTACTGAGTAATTTAGCTTACAAAATAACTTGAAAATTTATATTAGAACTGTAAAGTTGTAGAAATGTAATTGATACTGGTGTAGGAATTGTAAGACCAAAAGCTCTAGACTGGAGGAAAAAACAGGGTGGAGATCTCTGTCTTCATGGTTTAAAATTAGTCTTTCCTCCATGAGCTCAAAACAGCACATATGTCTCATTGCAAGACTAGCAGCTGGAATGATGAAGGAAAAAATTGTTATAATTTGGGCAAGCTTATTTGTTGAGGATTTGTTGGGGCTCTTGTTCACTGGCTTGTCACAGCTCCTCCTTGAGATTTATTGTGAGGGCCTGTGACACTGATACATATTACTAAGTTTGAAATTTCAGCCTTTACTTAGCAAGAGGGCTAAGATTCATTTCTATGGGACTAAGTGCTGCATCATACTGTTGAGCTAAAGTGAAAATCTAGGACTAACTTTTGACTGTAATTAAAAGATTTTGAAAGATTGAAATGGATGGTTGAAAGGAAGTCTGCACCAAGGTGCTAAACCATCAGGGCTGAGAGTTTAGTAGACCTATAATTGTGTACTGGATTGGGGAAGTTTCAGATGATAGTAGTTGAAAGTTGCTAAAGAGAGACTAGCTTTTGTGGAACAAATGTGTAGGTGTTGATTAAGGAAAGATATATAGGAACTGTCATACTGGAGGCCAGGATCCAGGTAAGGGCAGGCCTGAGAAAGAGCTGTGCTGTGATGCTTAAAAAAATGGTTAGAAGACTTCTGCACAGAGCTTATTAATCCTTTCACACCTCCTTTGGTTAATTCTATTTTTAGATCTCAGCTAATATAATGTATTTTTCATTCTCAAATAAGAGGTCACTGTTTTATCAGTTAATTATTTTTTGAAGATGTATCTCTTCTGGTATGGTTAGAATCATCTGTGACCCCAGCTGAAGTGTTCTTAGAGGCCTTATAGTGATCCAAGGACATGGGGATGAGTTTTACATGAACCTCATTGCAGAGTCTAGACAGAGGCCTCTCTGCTGGCACATGACCCAGATTGTTCCAGCAGCTGAGCATTGGATATTCACATTTAATTGCCGTATTGGTGTTTTGTAATGTTTTGGATTGCAGTTTGGGCACTTGGTCTCTAAAAAAGTCTAGATCAATGGTCTAGATCATTTTCCTTCAGTGTGTGTACAGATTTCATGTTAAATCTGAGTCCTTAGTCCCAGATACAGTAGTTATGGGTATGATGGTACAGATCCACATTCTGCTCTTAGAACAACAAAGTCTGTATCTTCCAGGGTAATAGCATTAGTTTCCAAATCCCTGTGTCTCACCTCTGTATTTTTTGTGAAAGGACAAGTGTAACTGGATTTTTTCCTCCATAAAAGTGCTTTGTAAAAATGAGAGCTCTTACTTGTTTCCATCCTGATCCTTTCTCTGCACAAATGCATAATTGTAAAATTTGTCTTTTATTCACAAAGGTGAAGTAAATGAAGTATTTTGTCATGAATGTTTTTATTTATATGGCAAACAGATGTATCTTGTTTGGTTAATAGCTCTTCCTAAAGTTGAATATGACCTGTTGGGCCCATCTTCCAATGTTAACAGATATGCTCTGTCCCTCCTTCCTCAGCTGATCACTGCATAGAACCTCTATCTAATCAAAAGTTTCACTTGTTGACTCTAAGCCCAGTGCTTCCTCACTTTCTCTTCTATCTATGTCATATGAGAAGTAGCTATGGAAGTGTTAGCTGAGCAGGGCATAGTGGCCCATTTACAGAATCTAAGTACTCTAAGATGAGGCAGGAAGATCACAAGTTCAAACCTAGCCTGGGTAGTTTTGGGTAACCCATCTCAAAATAAAATAGATAAAAATGGGCCTGTGCTTAGCGTGAAGGCCCTAGTTCAATCTGTAATACCACATACACAAATAAAGGCTAGCTAGCATAGACAGTGGTACATATATGATATACACAAGTCTTCATGGAGTTTGACTTTGGCAGCCTGAATGTAGTATTGGCAAAATTGACTATGTGATCTGTATTTGCAAATTTTCAACAAAAAAATTGGTGCTTGTTGAGTGCCATTTTTTCTGCCTTCTGTCAAATGATATGGAAACATATTCAAGATGAATAAAAGTTTGTTTTTAGCTTCATGGAACTTTTTCACCTGTTTTCAGTTTTCTTTAGGATTTTTCATTATATTCCTTGAACAAGCTGTTTTCAATATTGATTTCTTTCACTTATATATAAATCATGTTGAGTAAGTTAGTTTTGTCTACTAGGTTTAACATAAAACTGGTTTATTGACCTTTCAGAAGTGTCTCTTTATGTTCCACAAGTCATATGGATTGTTCTATTCTTTTCTTCAGTTTTTATTTTTATTAGAACAATTGTTGATGAAATTAAGGTTGAGAAGTACTTAAAGGGTTTAAGTTTGGTATGTGAAGATCCAAGTTTTTTTAAAGTAAATAATGTGTGATTTTATTAATGCAAAAGCATCAGTGGTAACTGTTTAAACATTAAAATTTTTTAAACAGCCAAGTTGCCTTAAATTTTTTTTGCATAATGGCCTGTATGGCATTGCAAATACACACATGAAAATATTCCCTATTTCCATACATAGTTATTCAGCTATAACACTGCTTACAAGTTACTATGGACAAGATAAACTGTAACAATTTTGGTCTAAGTTCTTAAGTGAAGATGCCAACCTATGATCTGAAGAGTTTAGGTTTTGAGGATGAATATAATGAAGCTGAAGGAAATTGTACTGAAGGTCAGCAGGATCCTTGTGCGAAAGTGCAGTGCATGAAATAAAAGCAAACTTGATTTTTAATTTATAGAATTGTATTGTCTGAGGAGCAGCATATGCTGTTTCCTATTCCTCTGTTATTTCCGGCTTAACTAAATCACATGTCTCTGTAGAAATACAATTTTTATGTTTCTTTTGCAAATAGATTGTACATATTCACTGAAATTAATATCTATTAAAATAGATATTAGTGAAATATCATATGAAATGCATATTAGTAAAAAAAACTACCCATATATAATTGCTGTTAATATTTTGTTACATTTTTATAGTAAACCTTTCTACCATAATATACATGTGATTTATGTGCTGTATATTTTTCTTCCTGCAATCTGTAATTTGTTTAATAATCTGTTTTTCTGCTCAGCGTTAGATTGTTTTTGGCTATCAGGTGTAGGGAGTGAGACTTTTGGTCTTTGTTCTTCATTCCATTTAAAAAACAACATATTCTTGGCATTGACTTGGGGTTTATTTAAAAATTTCAAATAAATATGAGCATGTGTATTTTAGTATCCATTCCTAATTAAAACATGATTGAAAAACAGCTTTAGTTGACATAATCTAGTCATGCTGTGAGAGAATTCTTTTATCTCACAAGTTCATATCTGCTGCATATTAATTGCTTAAAATGAAGAGGGCAGTTCACACATTTGGTAAAGCTGTAGAATCCATAATGATCACAGAGATCATATCTGTGTAAATACCATTCTTTGCACAACCCGTAGCATTTGGTGAAGCTGAAAATCTCTGAGCTGAAAAAATGATTAAAGAGACAAAAGAAAACTTAGAAGATTGTGCACTCCATTCCCTTCCTTGAGGTAAAGACTAAATTAGTCATCTCCTGAGATGTAATTCTATCAGTATATCTGGAAAACTAGTAAGTAAACAAGAATGCCTTTTAATCACGAAGAAATAGTCCTTTGCTTCCAAATAACCCATTTGTTACTGGGGTCTCATATGAGAGAGAACTACAGGAAATCTGAGACTTTGTCTTCCTAAAACCTCATTTTGGTTGCTTAGACCTACACTTCTCTCAACAAATTTTTTTTTTTTTTTAAAGTGCCACTGCCTTAATTTTATCTTCACACAGGTGACTGAAAGAGGGGTTGCAGCTCCAGATCAGCTTCTAACCTCCTCCTCTCTCTTGCCCAGGTTAACTTCTTCACAATGATTCCCTGCAGAGCAGTGCTCACTTTTGCCCGATGTTTGATCCGGAGAAAAATTGTCACGATGGACAGTCTAGAAGACACCAAACTGTGCCGCTGCTTAACCACCATGGACCTCATTGCCCTGGGGGTTGGAAGCACTCTGGGTGCTGGGGTCTATGTTCTTGCTGGGGAGGTCGCCAAAGCAGACTCTGGCCCTAGCATCGTCGTGTCCTTCCTGATCGCTGCCTTGGCATCCGTGATGGCAGGCCTTTGCTATGCCGAGTTTGGAGCCCGAGTCCCCAAGACTGGGTCTGCCTATTTATACACTTATGTTACTGTTGGTGAGCTGTGGGCCTTCATCACTGGCTGGAATCTCATTTTGTCTTACGTGATAGGTATGTTTCAAACACGAATCTCAGCTGTGTAGAAAAGGCAGTGCTGATAGAGGCCTTAGTGTTCAGTTTTGGTGTCTTAGCTGTGAGCTGATAGTGAATGGATTGCCCATCCCTGCGTGTCTCATTTTTTCATCTCTAAAATGACTTCTAATTTCAAATAAATTCTGGGATTCTGTTTCATCTCTGAACATGCCTCTTCAAGGGGCTGAAATCCCTATTTCTTTAAGTAAGAATTTCTTTATTGATAATGAAATTATTACCTGGTTTTACACTTATGGATTTGGGCTATTACAATATTTTAAAATTAGCAGTATAACTTTATTACATAATTAAAAATCTCACTGAATGTAAAGTAGGCCATGTAATCTGGAATAGAGTAGCAAAAGATGTTATGTAAATTTCCTGCCTGTGACCTTATATTATCTGTATATTCTGTGTTTTGGGAAGGTACGTCAAGTGTCGCAAGGGCATGGAGTGGGACCTTTGATGAATTACTCAACAAACAGATTGGTCATTTTTTCAAGACATACTTCAAAATGAATTATACTGGCCTTGCTGAGTATCCAGATTTTTTTGCTGTGTGCCTTATATTACTTCTGGCAGGTAAGAAAATTGTTACTGAGTACCTTTGCCTGTAGTGAGCCAAATCAACTGTCCAGAAAAGCAGGTTACTACTGAATTTGGAAGGTGAGTTCTCCAGATGGGTTCATGGGATTCATACATTGAAGTTACTGGGAGATGTCTTGGGCTTCAGCACTGACTAGAATCACATTTTACCTTACAGGATAGGTGTATTTCAGAAATAGGTCTACATTGTAGAGAGTGATAGAAATGGCTCTGCTAAGTCAAAGATACCTGGCATGAACTAAATAATAGAACAGTGACATCAGTTTTACAGCTCTAATGGAAGGTTTGCAGGAATGGCAATGAAGGTTTAAGAAGGAGAAACATTTAATTTCATAGCATTATTCCATCTTACTAAAATGCAACTAAATATAAGCTTTGTAGAGGAAATTCTGAGTTTCTGACCATGCTTTCATTTACATAACAAAGGCAAACAAGACATAGGTCACCTGTCGCTTGTTAAGGCAGGCACTTGTACTTGGTACTGGCATTTTTCCATGTTCATCAGTATTGTAGCACAGTGGTTAGAAAGGAACATGAATTAGAGTAGGAGCAAACAGATTCTCATTCTTGCTCTGCTATTTAACTACTCTTGGAACTTAAGTAATTTACTCCATTTTTCCATCACTCAGTCTGCTCATTCATAAAATGAATATATTTTTTTGCTTGGTATGCCAGTGACAGCTTTTCTCGTAGCCATGACTAATCCATGCTGTCCCCTAATGTTTGTTTTAATTATTTGAAGGTCTATTTTGATTTAATCTTGTCTCCAGTCCTGTTTAAAAACCAATTGAGGACACATAAAATCTGTGTTTCTTCCCATTTCCTACTTGATTTACACTGAGCAACCTGCCCCTTGCATGTCTGTCTTGGCAGCCTTACTTGTTTCTTCATTGGGCTTAGAAGAAAGTGTCAGAAATATCATTCCATTGGAAATGTTTCCCTATAAGTTACAGTTTTAAAGATACTTTGCCCTTTTTAAAAGTTTCATTAGATGTACTGTATACGGATAAGGACAGGAACATAAGAGCTTTACGTCTAAACATTTTGCATTTTGCTTTTAATGTCGGGAAAAAAATACAGCTGTGATTTTCATCAATTTTTTGTTAATTTTGGTTCTAAACAGTATCTGCCAGGTTTTATTTCTAGCATTTTATTTAAATGTGATTTCAGTAAACAAAATATTTAACTATTCTCTCAAGACCAAGAAGCACATAACTGACACATGTGGTTGGAACCGTTCCATGATAGCATGACAGCTAAGACATCAGCCTGTTCATTCACCATATCTTTACTTGAAATATAGCCTAAGTCTACGTTATCATTGTTAGTAGAAGCTTTGGTGGTCAAAGATTTGGTGGTCAAAGACATTTAGTATTATAATATGGATAAAGATTTATAATGGTTATAAATCTTTATCCATATTATAATACTAAATGTCTTGTCAATTGAAACTCTTAAATACAATTTTATTTTGTTAAAGAGACAAGGGAAGAATTCTTAATCCTGAGTTGAAATATTTACGGTTTCTAAACTATATATTGGAGGGAGATAAGGCTGGAGAGTAGATGTATTAGGTCCCCAGCTCTCCACATGGATGGTGAAGAACAAATACAGAATGTGATATTGGCTTTGCTCTTCTCTAATGTCTGTAGTGATGGTTCCTAATCTAACAGTTACCTGTGAGTAATTGTGATAACCCTGCAGCTTTCCTTCATATCATTGGTACAGTTTCTTTATTGTGTAATTCTGGGAATTGTACAAGAATTAAGTTCAACTTTTCTCATCTCTGCTTGGACAATTTTGCTATGTCATGGTGGGTAGTATGGATATGAGGAAGAAAATCTATGGCATAACCCTTTCATAGCAATCATTTCTCCAGTGGCAAAACATAAACTCTCTTACTTCTACAATTTATATCTTTTGCTACATGGATTAAAAATAAATATGATGAGTATAATAATTATAAAGAAACTGGATGCTGGCCCCGACCCTGGAGCACACTGAAATGGTGATTGAGGCTGGGCGTGGTGGCATGTGCCTATAATTGCAGCACTTGGGAGGCTGAAATCAGGAGCATTATTGCAAGTGTGATCTGTATAATAAGACCTTGTAGACTCTGTACTAAATACATTAGAAGAAAAGAAAGAAAGAAAGAAAGAAAAGAAAAGAAAAGAAAAGAAAAGAAAAGAAGAGGAAGGAAACAAAGCTAGTATTTTTTGTTTAATATTAAGGAAGATTTTACCAAAAGTAGGAACTAAAAAAAGCAACATGGCCAGGCATAGTGGTGCACACTTGTAATCCCAGCACTCTGAAGGCTAAGACAAGAGGATTGTCACAAGTTCAAGGCCAGCCTGGGCTACATAGTGAGTTCAAGGCCAGTCTGCACTACATAACAAGGTCCTGTAGTAAGAAGAGAAAAAGAGAAAATGTATGGATGATTACAATAACTTCACTCCATGTGTAATGAACTGAAGGTTAAAAGCAAATGATGGACTTGGAATATACCTCAGGATTCCCCTAGCATGCCAAGGCCCTGGGTTTTATCCCTAATACCACAGAAAAATAAATAACTTTAAAAAGCAAATGTTAAATAGGGCAAGTGTATACTGTATTGCTTATACCACTAACCTATAGATAAATGTTATAAATAATATGAACAGAATATCCAGATAGAAACAATGGGCAATATGAATTGAGGCTGGTGTCTCTGTAGAGTATTTCAATAGTATAAGTCAAAAGCTTTGTAGAAAAGCATAGTTTTATAGACAATAAACTTATAGAAAGCTTGTGCAAGAAAAAAATTAAACAGTGTGGAGAGAAATTTATAAAAGGGTGGTGATGTCAGTGCAGTTTATAATTACAAAAAATAAAATATTAACAGTGATCTAATTGTCTATAAATAAAGAATTAGTTAAAATATGGTATCTTCTTATAGTAGATCATGCAGCTATCAAAAATGAGGTTATAGTTGGGTACAGTAATACGTGCCTATGATCCCAGCTACTTCAACTCACTTTGTAGCTCAGGCTGGTCTCGAACTCACAACAATTCTCCTGCCTCAGCCTCCCGAGTGCTGGGATTACAGGCATGCACCACCATGCCCGGCCCTGTTTGTTCTGTTTTTACAGTCAGAGTATAAAATAAAGCCATTTAAATGAGAATAAATTTAACAGAGAATTTTTAGAGCAACTATTGAATTATTTTCTGGTGTTGTGCTCAGTAAATATATACCAAACAGATGATTAAGTTTTTAAGAATGTTTTATAATCTTTAAGTTAAAGTTTCTTTTTAATGAAGCATCCTATTAAAATGAAATAAGACCTTATGTTTACTTCCATTGGTAATAGCCAGTTACTTAGATATGTCTTAGTTATATGTCTTAGTATGAAATCTCTAGCTTAGTGTGAAATCATTCTGCCTCCAGAAAGCAAATGAGTTATGTTTAGAAGACATTATTTCACATTTAGAAAACTAATCAGTAGAAATTCATTGAAGAAATGGGTACATAGGAGTTAAATAAATGAATTTCCTTCAAAATGCCATTTTCTTTGCATAATGCCTTTTCTTTCTCCACAGGTCTCCTGTCTTTTGGAGTAAAAGAGTCTGCGTGGGTGAATAAATTCTTCACAGCTGTAAATATCTTAGTCCTTCTCTTTGTCATGGTTGCTGGGTTTGTGAAAGGAAATGTAGCTAACTGGAAAATCAGTGAAGAGTTCCTTAAAAATGCATCAGCAAGTGCCAGGTAAAATCTTCAGAGGTTTTCCTTCTGCCTTGGAAAATGGTACATTTTAGGACCAGCCAGATAGCTTGGAGAATTGAAGCGCCTGCTTAGGCAAGTACAGGGGCCAGGGTTTGATCCCCGGTGTGCTGTGCCAGCCCTGCCCCCATGGTGCACTGAGACAGAAATTGAGACTGGTGGTGGCACACACCTGTAATGTCAACACTTGGAAGGCTGAAAACAGGAGGATCACTGTCAGCCCAGTCTGTGTGGTGAGACCCTGTAGACCCTGTACTAAATATGTAAAACATAAAAATAAAAAAATCATTCTTTCAGATTGTTAGTAATTTTCAGTCTTTGTTTTCCAAGAAATGTTGTTAATTGTATAAGTAGAAATAAGATTACAAAAATATAAATTACATGAAGTAAAATACATCTGTCTATATGCTTTTCTCTCTCTCTCTCTCTCTCTCTCTCTCTCTCTCTCTCTCTCTCTCTCTCTCTCTGTCTTCTTTTATTTTGGAGATCTTGAGATTGAATCCAGGGCCTTGCACCAGCCAGGCTAGTTATATCCCTAGCCTATTTAAATCTTAAGACTTAAAGGTCTTGCTAAGCTGCTCAGGCTGCCCTTGAATTTGTGATCCTTCTGCCTCAGTCTCTTGCACAGATAAGATTACAGGTGTATGCCATCACACCTTGCTTTGTTATTCTTTTTATATATAATTTGTAGTCATTCTGGTAAGAGACAAAATTATAATCTGCTGATTTTATACAGTTTCAAACATGATATTCAACTTCGGTATTATTAATCAAGCATAGGAAATTTTGTTTCATTTTTCTACTTAGTGAATCCACTTCTTAATGAATTTTAAAGATGTGTGGTCTGCTTTATTTTGTGGAGGTAAAGAATGGATCCTTATAGAAAAAAAAACAAGGAAATATCTCATGTTACTGCGCATGTTTCATGTTTGTCGCTGTTCTCAAAGTCCAGCTTGTCTTTTTGTTTTGGACAGGATGGTTCTGGGAACTGTGCCCCTAGCTTGATGTCTGTGACTTATGGTTTGTGTCTCAAGGTCTCCCCAAAGCCTCATATGGGCAGAGGTAGGGCTTTTTAGAAATGACTAAAGGTAGAGTGTGTGACTGATTTAGGTGCAATGCTAGGATTAAGGGTGCAAGGATAAGGGTGTGTGATTATTAAATCAGTCCACTATTCGGTTTGCGCCACCTTCATCTTTGTGGCCTAGATTATAAAAGGTGCAGAAAAAAAGTTGCTAAGGTCCTTGTTTGCTTGCCTTGCTACCTTCTACCCTCTGTGAACTGTTTCTCCTCTGAGATGCCTGGTTGCCATGCCAGCCTGCCTTAGAGCCAGCCAATTGTGGGCTGAAAGTGCTACAAACAAACTGTGAACCCAATAAACCTTTCTCCCTTTAACTTTTGGCCCCAGGTATTTTCCCTTAGGAATGAGAGAAAAGTAACTAAGGCAATGACATAAGAGAGCTATTGTGAGCGTTCTATCATGTTCTCTAAAACAGGTTGAGATGATAAGGTTTTAGTTCTATGTTCATGAGGTTCAAAGAGCTGAAGAATGTGTAGTTTGAATCAAATTCTTAAAGGAGTATGTTTCTATGAAAATCACTTTCCAATGTGTTTGTTCTCTTTCTTGTAGAGAGTCACCTTTTGAAAATGGAACAAGTATCTATGGGGCTGGAGGCTTTATGCCTTATGGCTTTGCAGGCACCTTGGCTGGTGCAGCAACTTGTTTTTATGCATTTGTGGGATTTGACTGCATTGCAACAACTGGTAAGAGCAGCGTCTCATATCTAGGTAGAGGGAAACTGTTCCCTGTAGCACAGGAGGAGCCCTGGGTGGAAGCAGAGAGTCAAGGAAAGATAGCTGCTTTGGAGATAAGATGAGTGCTAGTTCCAGATCTGTTTGTGACATCTTCTACATACGATTTTTTAAAAAATAAAACACTTGACTCTAAGCCTTGATTCTCCATTGGTAGCATTGGAAGACAGTACAAAGATTACCAAGGTACATATATGAGAAAAACTTTTCAAGCTGTGAAATACGTTACATATGTAATTCATGATTATTATCCTTGCACTATGTGGATGTGCTGTTACTTCCAAATGGTTGTGTTCTTAAACTGTCTTTTCCTTAGTGGACAAAATATAGTGTTACTTTCTCTTTATCTTGTACGACAAAGTTCTCATAACTGAGTCACTCACAGGCCAGGAAGATACCTCAGTGGACTAAGCACCTGCTTAGGCAAGCGCAGGGACATGGGGGTTCGATCTCCAGAACCACATGCCATGCTGGCCATGCCTCCAGATGTGCTGAGCCGGCCACAGACACTTGGTGTGGTGGTGTACCCCTATAACCTCAAGGCTGGGGAGGCTGAAGACAGAAGAATCACTATGAGTCCAAGCTGTGTGGGAGACCTTTGTATCAAATACATTTTTAAAAAAAGCTAAAAATAACTGAATCGCTCTTGAGGTGCTCCCTCTAGTTTCTTGCCAGTTCATAGTCTAATAACTACTCGTGTTTGAGGTCCTTCAAAGGTCAAATCTTAACAAAAGGTTACAGAGAATTCAGTTGCACATAAATGAAATCAGTTTATCTAAAGCCTCCATGTGTATGAACCTACAAAATGTCACAGCAATTATTTAATTTATAAGGGTATGTCTTTATCCATATGGATTGAGATTGCTGTCCCTAAACACTTAAGAGTGCTGATACATCATTTGTTTTCCTAGAAATGGGAATATTACTTGTATGATTTCTCCTTCTGGGAATTAGCTCTTTATGTAATAGAAAAATGCCTTGAAAAACAGAGTTAAAATTTAATGTAAGATAAGTGGATCACATTAAGAAAACTAAAGTGACATGGGGGCCAGGGAGATGGCCCAGTAGAATAAGCGCTTCTCTGGCAAGCGCAAGGGCCTGAATTCAATCCCCAGTTCCACAAAAAAGAAAACTGAAGTGACAAGAGCAGATTAGACTTACCATGGGACAGAAAGAATTCGATACACATTAAATCATTTTGCCTAATAATAGCTTATTAAGCATGCACATTGTTTGTTTGTATTTCCTTAGGTGAAGAAGTCCGGAATCCCCAGAAAGCTATTCCTATTGGAATAGTGACTTCTTTGCTTGTCTGTTTTATGGCCTATTTTGGGGTCTCTGCAGCTTTGACACTTATGATGCCATACTATCTCCTTGATGAAAAAAGTCCCCTTCCGGTAGCGTTTGAGTATGTTGGATGGGGTCCTGCCAAGTACGTTGTTGCAGCGGGCTCCCTCTGTGCACTCTCAACAAGGTACATTCCATTGTCTTTGGAACAGGGACTGTTTGGGTTCCTGCAAAGTATAGTCAGTGTCTAAAACTGCTTTCAGATGTTCTAAAAATATCCTAACATGAGGAACATATTATGCAGCTATGTATTCATTGAATAGTTTGCCCAGAATTGCCATTAAAAATTGTTCAGAAAAAACATTTTCCCCATCAGTTAACAGGGAGTTTTTCAAGATAATGTTGGTCTAAGCTTCCATGTAAATACATATAGCATTGTTTCATGCATAAATACATGTCACACATATTTGTGTATCTGTGTGTTGTAAAACTTCAGTGTATCTCCTCTGGCTTTGGTGTCACTTGAAGTGCTTCAGACAATCTGAAACTGCATGCAGACTTGACATTTTCTGTAGTCCTTTGTCTGTTGGCCGGCATGGCAGCACATGCCTGTAATCCCTGCACTCCTGAGGCTGAGCTGGGAGGTTCCCCCAAGTTCCAGACCAACCCGGGCTACCTCGTAAGTTCAAGGCTAGCCTGAATTGCATAGCAAAAACCCTATCTCCAAAATGCAGTAATGACAATCTAAGTGGAGGCTGTATGGCTCATCATTTTAAAATATACATGTGTGCTTGTAATATCATTCATTAACCTAGCTTTTTTTTTTCCTCTGTCTCCAAAATTTCTTATATTTTCTAGAGAAAATAAAATTGGGTGACAATTAGGAATTACCCCTATAAGCCAGGTTCCTCACCATACACCTGTAATCTCAGCTACTCAGGAAGCTTCAATAATGGAATCAGTAGTTTAGGACCAGCACAGACCAGTTAGTGTGACTGGATCTCAAGTGCTGGGGGAAGGCTCTGTGCTAGAAAGTTTGTCTGTGAGCTCGTTAGCTGGGTCTAGGCTCAAAAGATAAATGCGTTAACTGTGAAGCCCCTTGCCACACAAATTCATCTGTGGCCAAGCTGAACTTGCCCTTATTAAAAGATAAAATGAAAATGAAATTGTTAAAAAGTGTGGGCCTCCCCAAAGGCTGCAGCCAGGAACGGAGCCCAGCACTGCGACTGATCTAGACCTACAGTGGGGAGCTAGGCCATAGGTATCTCCAAAGCTTCAGGTCCTAAGAATGAAATATTTTACTTGATTTTCCTTATGTGTTATTTTTCACAATTAAGTCATATATGGATAGTGCAACCAATAAATAGAAGTAATTCAGAAACATCTTAGGCAAAAATTGTCTTACTAAACTTCACTGTTACTAATATTTAGTTTTGGCTACTTCTGTATATTCAATTTACAATAATTTTTTTAATCTTTCTCTTCCTTGATTTTATTGTGCTGAGAATTATTACTAATTTGATCAAAGATCAACCTATATGATTTTAAATGGTCATATACTTAATTATTGAATAAAAGAGGAAACTGAATATCAGGTAAAATTAATCTCTTCTTTAATTGCATTTTAAATTAGAAATTTTATTTTCTGAATTATTACCACTAAAAATGTTATAATATTGCTTTGATTTCTTGAAAAGTCTAATTACTTCATTTTAATTCAATAATCATCATTGACACAAATGAGTTGCAGTATTGTTTTTAGACTGATAATGTGGTTGGGCAAATATTTGCAACAGAATAATGAGTAGCATGATGGTCAAGATTGGCAGATACATTTTAAATGCCAAATTACAAAACATTTAAAAAATAATGACTTTATAGTCACACTGTCATGCTAATTTTTATACAGTTGCTTAATTTCAGTATGGTTTGTAATCATGCATGAATGTGTTTGCCATACTGCATGTCTTTGCTTTTCATTCAGTCTTCTTGGATCCATTTTTCCAATGCCTCGTGTAATCTATGCTATGGCGGAGGATGGGTTGCTTTTCAAATGCCTAGCTCAAATCAATTCCAAAACGAAGACACCACTAATTGCTACTTTATCATCGGGTGCAGTAGCAGGTGAGAGAGTTGACTTTTCTTAAGAAAAGGGAAATCTTTTTCATCGAGGCCCTTGAAAAAATTAGAAAGTTAGGTGATTTTCTATTTTGGTTTTTAAGTTTTCTGTGCGTGTTTCCCATGTTGAATTTTTTTGATTCTGTACTTTAGTGGGTCCAGTCTGTACCTATATATTTACCTGTTTAGAATGGTGTTTATTTAACTCACATGTGGATTATGAATTTTTCTATTCTAGTCTTCTGGGCTCTATGTTTCCTTTACCCCGCATTCTGTTTGCCATGGCCCGGGATGGTTTACTATTTAGATTTCTTGCCAGAGTGAGTAAGAGGCAGTCACCAGTTGCTGCCACATTGACTGCAGGGGTCTTTTCTGGTAAGCTTTACAAACTTTGGACGGGAACGTTTTGTACGCATGCATGGACTTACAAAGAATCTGCATGCTGTGCATGTAAATTAAGAACAAAATCCAGGGTAAATTAGTGTATGAGCGCTAGGATTAACGTGAAAATTGTGGTGGTGGTGCTGTACTGAAATTTATAATTAACTGATCCTTTGGGATGTTTTATTATTTCATTATTTTAATGATTTGGGCTTTTAACAAATGTGCAAAAGATTCTAAAAGCTTTTCACTATTTGTAATTAAAAGAATGAGCACATCAAATTCTACTTTTGATATAGAAAATTTTAATTGAAGACTAATTCATTACTTAGTTTTGGTAATATGAATTAATGACACCAGGATTTTTATTAGTACATGTTTGGAGTACAAGCAGTATTATTTGTCTTAGGGAGTGAGTAAAACACTAGAAGTTATAGGTATAGAAAAGTTTCTAAATAGAATCACAGTTACACAAGAAGTAATACAAAGCATTAATAAATAAAATTACTTCAAATTAGAAGTTTTACATAAAGCAAAGGAGTCAATTAGTAGAGAGAAGAGAAAACCTATAGAGTGGGGGGGATTTTTTTTCCTACCTGTTTCTCAGAAGACTAATATCTAGAATATATAAAGAACTCAAAAAAGACCACATAAAAGACTGACTCAAGAATTGGGCAAATTAAATGAACAGATACACACTCTACAATGAAAGAAGTACACATGCCCAATAAATACATGAAAAGATGTGCAACATTTCTGAGAATTTTAAAAAGACTAAACTTCATTGAACCCTTTTGATCAAGCATGAGAAAGGCCAATGATTAGCTCTCTGCTCTTAGAAGTTGTGGGCGTGCCTGAGTCCTGGGCCTCTTGTTCTTCTAAGGCTAGCATCCTCCCAGAACTCACCGGGGACCCAGTCCTTTTTGCAGTTTGGACATACAAGTTACATACCCAAAATCCAGATTGCCTACATTTTGGCAAATCTTAATATTCATGCAGATTGCCCTTGGTGAGATTATTACAGCTGGAGAAATTTTCAGACTTTCTATAGATTAAGAGAATAGCCTTAAAGGTACTGTTATAGGAAGCAAAAGAAGAATTCAGCAAGCTTTATAACTATATAAAATTTTGCAGTCTTAGGGGCTGGGGAGATGGCTCAGTGGGAAAAACACTTCCCTGGCAAGCGCAAGGGCCTGAGTTCAATCCCCAGTTCCACACAAAAAAAAAAAAAAAAAAAAAAAACTGCAGTCTTGGCATTAGAAATTCAAATCAAAATGATCATTTTATTGAGGCTCTGATATGTTGGGAAGTTAGAGAATGCTAATATCTCATTATTTATGAAACAGATTGTTGTTCAGAATCAGAAAGTATTTACCTAACCAGAGTTATTTTAGTAGCAAACAGTTTTTAATAGCTCTCAAAATTAGTTATTTTTTGTATTCTGAAATTTTAAGATAATTTTATTAATTTTAATTGACAGTGCATATTCTTTTTTATTATTATTTTTATTAAATAACAAATAACAATGAGACAGTTTCAAGATAAATTAACAGGACAGATTTGACAAATCAATACATTGCAAAATGTTTTTGTAATGTTTCAGTGCCATACAAGGTACATACATGATATTATAATTACAAGCATTATTATAACAGATGTCTTTAATCAGTGAATGAAGAGAGTGCAGCTATACACCTATCTTATTTCTCTATAGCTGATTTATATCACAGATTCAACAATTAACACCCTCTACCTTGTTATCTCCCCAGTGTCTGTCCATAGTACTAGAAGCCAACATAATTATCTTGTCCAACCACTATTAGTGCAAATTTTGCTTCTCATAGAATTATGCAGAAGCATGGCATATTTATCCTAACTGTACTGTTTATACAAGCTCTCAAAATTTGAAAGGTCAGATCATGTATTTTTTTCAGGCTTCAATTTCTGTCCCCATAAAATGAAGACTACTAGATGGTCTAAAGCCCATTTTATGATTAAAATATATTAAAGACAGTTCATAAATATTTCTTGACAAGGATCACATATCTTATTTGATCCCTAAAACCCATTACTCTTTCCAGTAAAAATTTTGCCCAGTAATAACTCTGTTTTATATTCAGAATTTTAAAAATAATGTTCTTATTCCCTCAGGAAGAATGGAATTTAATAGAATAAAATACTGGCATTAATAATTAACAGAGGATAGTGATAATAGAATACTATTAATGCTCTAAAATACTATATTTTTGTTATTTTGTACTCTTACACCTTATTATACTTATTTTTAACTTGGACCATAGAGCCGATACAGATAATCACTTTTTTCCTTGCTTGACTACCTCACTTGACTATCTGTGATCCTTTAAAAAACATACTAAAATTTTAATACTCTAATATGTTTACTAGTGATGAAGAGTGCTATATACAGTATATTCAAAGAGAAATATTCTAACATATGTGAGGTCATGAATCCAATACCCAGCACTACAAAAAAGAATTTTTAATAAGATGCGGTATTATCAAAGTGTTTCACATAGAGATGTTGGCTTACATAGAACTCTGGCTCTATCAAGTTATTGTAACCTTGGTAAATTAACCTTTCTACAAGATGGGGATATATTCCTGTAAGGCCAAACAGTAGGAAACTGCCAGGGTTTTGATCCTGGCAAAATAGTCAAATACACTTCATTTTATATAGCCGAAATGAAATTTCCCACCTCGGAGCTCACTGACTTGAAGATGAGATCAGAGATATAAAAGTTGCATAGAAGTCTGCATACCACATACATTGAATGTAGAGTTACCAACTTAAGATAGGGACTGCTATAAGATACATTAAAATTGCAAGTTAATATATTTTACCTCCTAAGTTTATTGAGATTTGGTGTACAGGATCACAAATTGATTTTTTACATTTAATCAGTCTACTTGGAAGATGTAGTTTTAGTTTAATAAGAATAAAATTTAGTCTATATCAGAAATATAATTTAATTACAAATCATTATTTAATTTTGTCAAAAGTATTTTAAAGTTTTTTTAATTTATGGTGTAATTTTTCATATGGTTAGAAATTAAAATGGTTTTTCACTTCTATAATGAAACTACTATAAATTTTTTTTATTTTAAAAAGCAAGCTGGCCGGTATTTTTTTATAATATTGTTCTTCTAATGCATCAGAAGGTGGTCTTCTGTCACCCAGTGTTTTCAGATTGTTAGGACAGGTATGTTGTAAGTAATCAAAGTGTAATCAAAGTGTCTTTACTTGCAAGAGAGCTCACAAGCTTTTCAAGTCTCACTAGTGATTTTTGTGCCCTGAAAGACATCTTCTTAGAAGAGAAATATTTTTTTATCCTTTGCTGGACTTACCATTACTACTGAAACACAACTGTCAGTCATTTGTCTCTAACATAAACATACACTAACTTCATCAGGAAACTGTTGGCTTTACCTTTGTGTATTTTCTTTTCCTAATAGCTGTGATGGCATTTCTTTTTGACCTGAAAGCCCTGGTGGACATGATGTCCATCGGCACACTCATGGCCTATTCCCTGGTTGCAGCCTGTGTGCTCATCCTCAGGTGGGTTGTGTTGACTCAGAAGGGGTGAGGCACAGAGAGTAGGCAAGTGGGTGGTGAGTTCAAGCCCAGTTCCAGCAACTTAAAATAATTTTTAAAGGTGTTGTTGATGTAGCTTAGTGTAAAGGTCCTGGATTCAATCTCCAGTACTGCATAAACCAGAAACAACCCATACATCCCAGTATGCTGAGATTTTATACTGAAGGTTTAATAAAAGAGGCAAAAAATAAAAGGCTCATAGAAAAGGTATGAGTAAAAAAAGTAGCTCACATGAATAACATTATGAGAATGGCTAGTGGAGTTTTCTATGGCCATTAAAATGGTACTTGATTATATGAATAAACATTTCTATTTCAAAATACAGAGCTCTATATAACATCTGAATTTAAATAATATAAATCTACATTAAGAAGTGATATATATATATATATATATATATATATATATATAATGTATATTTTGAATATACATGTATACCTAGATGAAACTGAACCAAAATACATAGTGATTATAGTGATTAGTACCAGCTAGGGGCATTGTGGGTAGTTTAATTTACTTTTGTGTATTTTCTATAAAGATTTTTATATGAAAAAAATGTTATGTTCTGAAATAAGCAAAGGGTGCTCAGAAGGAGAAGAGGCTATACTGGGAAGACGGAAGACACCAGGTGGTGAAGTAGGCTGATGTCTTGACAAGCTATAGAGAGGAGGAGTAAACTCATAAAGAAGAATACTGTATATAGTATAGGAGGTGGCTGAAAAGCTAGATAAGCAGGACTTGGTTAAGGTAAAGGAGCTGGGTTGGAAAGTTGAGAGATGAGGATATAGAGACTGTGTGCCAGCTTTCTGTTGCTACATCAGTTTCTATTGCTGTAACAACTTAAGGAGGAAAGGCTTATTTTTGTTCACGGCTCTCATGACTTCAGTCCATGGTCAGCTGACTCCATTGCTTCCTGGCCTGTGGCAAGGCAGAAACCTCATGGCAGAGGAAAGCTTCTTGCCCTGTGGCAGGCAAGCAGCAGCCGAGTGCACCTGCACTGCAAACTCCATCGTTCCCTTGCTGCTTCTGGGCCTCCAGCCTCACATGGCACCATGTCCCCACTCAGTTTGCTGTCCCACCTGCCTGTCATCCTCACAGATGCACCTGAGTCTCTGTTTTACCAGTTTCATAAGTGTTTCTGAATCTAGTCAAGCTAGCAGTCTAGACTATGTAATGAAGCTTTTGAATACCAACCCCAAGGAGACTGCATTATTCTCTAGCTTCTATTTAACTGGAATTTCACTAATGTGTATCTTTTGGACTTACATGATTTCAAAAATAGTCATTGGATTGTCACAGTTGCCTCACCTTAAAATTTAACTAACTTTCTGATTAAGTGGCCATCTGCAGAAATTCATAATCCCTGCAAATACGAAAAGGTTTGTGGGCTGACCCAGCATAGCATGGAGTCATGAGAAAGATCACTTGACCACACACTGAGACTTTGTAAGATGTCTCCCCTAGGGTCTTGGTGCTAGGTTCATTTGAGCCAAATGTCTGTTTGAGAATAAAGATGCAAATATTTACTTGGGGATAGGTACCAGCCTGGTTTATGTTACGAGCAGCCCAAATGTCCCCCTGAAAAAGAAGGCCTGGAATCTTGTACCAGTGCAGCCTCAAAGAGCGAGTCACAGATCACCATGCTGCAAAGACATGGCTTCAGCCTGCAAACCCTGTTCAGCCCCTCTGCTCTGCCAACAAGACAGTCAGCGTCTCTCGTGAGCTTTCTGGTGGGATTTCTGGGTAAGTCATCTTCAGGACAGGAACACCTTCAGCAGTGGATGAGACTAGTGGGACAGGAAAGAAACAGAAAATGCTTGTTTGCTCACTTACAGCTACCTAATTGCCTAATTTCCAGTGTCCTTTATTGAGCCTCATCTGTATGGGACTCTGCTGGGAGTTAGGGATGTTGAGAGGAATGGTGCTTGTCACAGGACTTATGGTACAAGATTATTGGTGACAAGCTAGAGAAGAGCAGGTTTTGCTGAGAGAAATTGGGAGCTCTGGTGCAGATGGTGATCAGTGGTGGGATGATGTCATTGTCCGAAACAGACGAAAGATACACAGCATGCACTACTTGCCTGCCTTAGCAATCCATCTTTACGACAGTTTGAAACAGAGTTACTGTTTCTCATTTTTAAATAGAAAGACATCCACCCCTAGCACATCCTTTCAGTCCCTGGGATAAAGCCTGACAGTAGCAAAAGAGAAACAAGCCTCAGCAGAGAAAGTAGGATGGTAGCTCCAAGTTTAGGGACTGGTTCCTAAGACACTAAGGAAGTGAGCAATGCTTCTTACCCCAGTGAAACTTACTGCTTATTTTCACAGTGAAAAAATACAACATAAGACCCTGTATTTACCAAAGTACATAGGTAATTGATGTATCAGACTAGACTACTAGAACTGAGGATCTAGATGAAGCCCACGTGCTGACTGCTGTATGTGTTTATCACCTTGCAGCATTTCTTGTGCTGGGCCTGAGTATTCTGACCACGTATGGAGTGCAAGCTATCTTGAGGCTGGAGGGCTGGAGCCTTGCTCTTCTTGTGCTGTTCCTTGTTTTCTTCATTGCTGTTGTTCTCACCATTTGGAGGCAGCCACAGAATCAGCAAAAAGTAGCCTTCATGGTAGGTATCATGAGGATTAGAGTTCCTAAATATTATCTATACTTTTTGTGTGTTTTTGAGTTACCTCACAAAAAAAAAGCTTAACAAAGTTGCTCCATGAGTATTTTTAAAGAGAATTTTAAAAAGTAAAAAGAAAAAAAAGCAAGCATTAGAAGGGATACAGAATTTCATTAAATAAAATTATAAGAATTCAACAATGGTTGTTTTATTGCATATTGTTGTCTTCAAATTAGTTTCTCAGATTACCAAATATAAGCATGCAAAATTGTCCCAAAAAATTGAGAAGGAAAATATTTAGGCATTAACTGTTCATTTCAGTAAAACAGTAGAAATCATATGTAAAGTTTTCCCTGCTTTCTTTTCTCCTTTCCTTCATCCCAGTGTACCTTCCCTTTGAACAGATCCTTTCCCTTTCACCGTATTTCTTACACCTTCTGGACTTTATTTACTCTTTCAGGTTCTTGTACTAGGGAGACAATGCAATGTTTACACCTGTGAGTCTGATTTATTATACTTATGAGGATGGTCTGTAGTTACCTATAAAAACCTCCAGTTTATCTTTTTTTAAAAGCTGAGCTAATGATCATTTTTTATGTGTTCGTGGTGTTTCAGTATTTTTTCCACATTGGCTGTCTCAAAAACTTCCTTTCTCAAAAACCATATAGCAAATAGTGTTTTTTTTAAGTGTAAAAGAGGAGAAAAGTCATTTGAATATCTTGTTTATAGAAGTTTAGAGCCCTGTCATGAGGATTTATTCCCACCGAAAGCCCTTCTCCTCTGTATGTTTTTGTTATCCTCTCCCATTAGAGCTAGGAGCAGGCTGGAGTGTGGGAGGGCCTCCTAGAAGCATCTCTCAGGCCACTGTGTGTATCCAGAGTCCCAGGGGATGACTTATTGATATGGGAACTATACTAGCAAATCCTTATCTAAACCAAACAGATGTTGCAGGTGTTACCTACTTTGACAAACTTCCAGTTGGTTTGAGCTTTGGCAACTAATTGAAAATGTCATTCTTTCAGTAATCTATAGAAGAATGGTTCTTATTCAGAATGTCTTTTGTATTGTAAGATTACTGGTGTAGTCTGAAAGCATGTATGTCAAATTAATACCATCATCTTGAAATAGTTTGAAAAGTATCTTTTCAAAGTATGAGTATATTCAAAAAGACATTTTCTCTTTAGGTTCCATTCTTACCATTTTTGCCAGCATTCAGCATCCTAGTGAACATTTATCTGATGGTCCAGTTGAATGCAGATACCTGGGTCAGATTCAGCATTTGGATGGCACTTGGTAGGTCTTTTATCATTTTAGCTCTCAGACCCTTGGCACTCTCCACTTTCAAGGGCTATGGTTGGAGAATTACATTCTCCCCTTTCCTGGAAACAATTACCCTTTTTTTGTTTCTTTCTATCTCAATTCGTGTCTTTAAAACATGTGAGTGTTTTTCCAGATATCTTTGGGCAGGGAGTACTGGGGATTGAACCCAGGACCTGAGGCATGTTAGGCAAGTGTTCTGAGCTATTCCCTGATCTCTCAGATGCCTTTTTAAATTCAATTCTCCCAGTAACAATACAGAACCATGTAAATTTTTATGGATGAGAAAACGTCCAAAAGAGCCATTTCAGCATATCTTAAAATTCTGGTCCAGGTTTTTAAAAATATACCTAAAATACACAACATAATCACCTCATGAGGCCACATAAGACAGTGCTTCCTCTCCCCAAAGTTAGCATGGCTATTAAATACAGCTGCTTTCTACAGCTCCTTGTGCTTTCCCAGACATATAGAAGGATGTCCATTCCCTTTGTTAACACCAGATGTGCTTTCCAAGACAGCTGACAGAGATGTCAGCTTGTATTTATTAGGGTATAGTTTATTTATTTGTTTATTTATTAGGGTGTGTATTAGGGTGTAGTTTTAGTTTTTGCTCCATTTATCATTTTGTTTAAAGTATGGCATTAAGTTTTGAGAACATAAATCCAAATTTTTTTCCACATAAACATGTCTGAAAAACATTTATTTAGAGAACAGTGCATTCTCTAAAGTCTGGGGGTTAAAAATGAAGAGGGACTTTCTACTGAGAAAACATTTACAGAGCTAGTCCTAGTGTGGTATCTTGTTTTTGCTTTCCATTCTCCTAAAGAAGTAGAGAAAAGGCCTATTAAGTTCTATATTACGTCTCCCATATCATGGCAGTTCCTTCCAGTCATACCTAACTGTGTTGATTTTTTATTTCCCTCTCCCAAAAGGTTTCCTGATTTACTTTGCTTATGGCATTAGACACAGCCTGGAGGGCAACCCAAGGGATCAAGAAGATGAAGAAGCTTGTTCTGACAACATTAATGCAGCAATAGAAGAAAAATCTGCTATTCAAGCAAATGACCACCACTCAAGAAATCTTAGTTTACCTTTCATATTCCATGAAAAGACAAGTGAATGCTAGTGCTTGTAGGAGCAGACGGGGTCCACAGTCTTAACGTGTGTGTCCTACATTGAGTAGACCATGACAGTATGTCATCATCATGCTAGGTTGTCATGGGCTTGCTACATACGTAATTCACCATAATTTATACTTATTCATCCAACCAGCATCTCCTCAAATGGTGAATTATGGGTTCTCTCCTCTGTGATGAATATCCCCAAAATAGTGTGAGAGTGTGTGTGTTTCGGAACATAAATGTTACAACTCAGTTGGTGTTATACTATTGTCATGTGACATTAGTCTAGTCTTATAATTGGAAGTAGATCACTGAAAAGTGATTTGTGTGTGCCCTATGTGGTCGGGAAGTAATAGTTGCTTTTCGTTATTACTGTAGGCCTCATCAGTGTCAGTTTAGACATGGTTAACAGGGTTACCCATCATGTCTAACCTTGGACAGAGGTCAGGGGAAGGGATTAGAAGTGAGCCTTTTTCTATAAGTTACAAATGTCAGCAATGGGTTTATACAAATATGTTTTCCTACATGGTATGTTACTTGCTTAAACTTTAGGCAGTAAGAGTGCTTGCCCCTGTGTATTATAGGACAGAGTGGCATGCCACACCACTGTGGGCACCTTTCTGAACCTGTGGTCCTCCAATACGAGGCCTTTACCTGCCATGAATGTTGCATCCCCTCCATCCAGTGAGGGGCTTCAGAGAGGTCCTGTGACCTAATTGGGACCTTGAAAACTAAAAAGACACAAACATTAGTGTCAGTGGCCAGGAGGCTGTGTTTGAAAATCAAAGAATTGGACATGTGTTTGGATAAGTAGACATCAGAATTCCTTCTTTTAAAAGCATTTAAAATAAACCAGTAAATCTCCCATGATGGTAGAATGATCCATATTTTTTTCCTACTACTTAACATCTAAACACAGTTCTCTTAACTTCATAAGATGAAGAATTCACTCCTTTTGTTTCTACTTCTTTTATCCTACATGTGGGGTCATACAGAAGTGTCTTCTGTTTTCACAATATGTAAAAGAGGAAAAGATGGAGGAATGTTAGAGGAAGTTATCATATTCTGATGTTAAATTGTCTACCCAAGCATTAAGGAGTTCTTTGATCAACTTAAGTGATTTAGATCTAAATTGTCTCTGATGTTCTCATGGAAACAGGTGTGTTTTTCTCTACCACACATAAATCTTAACATTTTTTATCTTATTTTAAATGTGCAACTAAGGCTATTAATACAAGATTCAATATTCTACATTAACCTGTCAGTGAATAGGAAAAATACTTTGATTTAAGAACATAATTATTTAAAATATCAAACTAAAAAGTTAGCCAAATTGAATTAAAGCTATACAAATATGTTTTCCTACATGTTATACAATGGCAGTTGTATATGAGAAAAAAATTGGTGTGGTATGATTCTTGAATTACCATTACTTTTTTAGTTTATTATCTTCACTGTGTTTTTCTCTTAATTTTTTTATAAATAATTTATTAGATGAAGCTAGATACTAGAGGCTTACATGTGAGTGGCTTTCCCAGGACATTGTAGGGAACATTATCAAGCATGCTAATTAAATTTATTATTTTTGTAATCCAAAGGCAAAGAAAACTTTTTTAGACAAATCTATGAGATCAGTTACTTCACTGATACTGTTAAAAACAAGTAACAGTTACTTCATATAACCCAGAGTGTATTGTGATGAAACACAGGATAAATAGGTAGAAAGCCTGGGCTTCATGCTGCGGGTATTGTAGCATCCCTGACCCTGCCTGTTCCTGACATTCCAGTTTCCAGGATGAACATGGTAAAATCTGAAGCCCATAATTCTCTTTCAGGTTTGCTGTTTTACAGAAGAGGAGGAGGTAGATAAGCAAAGAGTAAAATATTTATTTAAGGGCTGGAGGCATAATGTTTAGCAATGTAAGGACTTTTTAAATTCTATAATCAGTCCAGAATGGTGCCTTCACCCAGGAAATAAATAATTTTATATATGAATGTTTAAATCTGTCACAAAGCCACAAGATTTTAGCATGTGATATGTACCTAAGACTGCTATGCTGTGTTTAGTTAGAAGAATTAACTTAAAAATTATTTTATCCATATTCAAACACTTTACAAATACAAATATTTATGAAGAGATGCTTTGTTGATGACCATATTGTTATTTTTCTGTGAAGACTCAAGTGTGCATGTTTGTATGTAAGTAAACATGTTTACATATGTTGTGCATGTGTGTAAGTGAACATGTTTCAAGTATCAATGTAAGTTGAGATTGTGATGGGCTTCAGATATGACTGTAATGTTAACAAACTCAAATCGTGTGTGGAGAAAAAAATGTTTTTTATTGATACATATATTAGGTTTTAAACTATTTTAAAATATACAATTTTATATGTATGTTTTCTGTACGTAGCTTCTTTAAGAAATATTTATCATGTTTCTAATACAAATTCACCTAGTATATAACAGGTGCTTTGTAATCTGAACAGATAGGTAGAAGACGTTGCAGTATTCCTGTTTGTTTCTTTTGCATCCTTTCTTAGACACCCGCCGTGGTGTTCATTAGTGAAAACCAGCTTTTTGCCGCTTGTCTATTCCTGCATTTGGCTTTATAACCCTTTAAACAAAATATTTTTACTTTATTATGATTACTCTGTATATAGATTTGACTAGTATCAAGATTGTATAACATCTTTAAAAATTTTAAACATTTGTATACACATTCTTTTAATCATATAAATTACTCTTCTTTTGTTACATTAGAAACTATGCACTTAGCATTTTTTAGTGAGGGTTTCTCATAATAGCACTTTGGTACTCTTAAAAAAAGAATCATTTGTGAATTACCATAGAAATACATTGCTACGCCTACAGTTACAAGATGTCTATGAAAACTTTAATAAGAAAAACAGGAACCTTTGATATATGCCAAAATACATATACTTGGATATTTATGTTTTTCCCCAGAGATAAATGCCAGGAAAACTAAGAGCAACTATTATTTGACTATCTCAATGTTAATGTATGAAACTTGACTATTACCAACTGTAGTTGACCAAAAAATCTAGTTTCTGAATTATCTTTTAAAGGATGCGAGCCTGTCTTATTTTAATGTGTATGAATAAAATATTTTTAAAACTAGCTTTTAAATATTAGCAAAATATTTTCTAAATACTAGATATTTGCAAACAGTTCTTCAAAAAAATTTAATAAAACTCTTTGACTTAGAGCTTGCTTTTAAAAACTATTTTTTAAAATTTATTTGAGCACTGAACAGGGAAAATAAGGAAAAATAATTATTCTGCAATGCTAATGATGATGGAAAGAGCACCTAAATCTTCTCTCTTAAGTTGAAGTATATCATGAGATTACAAAATATATGATGAGGTTATCCGTGGATGTTGTCTGGCCCAGCCTTTCTTGCAGTGTTTGTTATTCATGATTTCTCTTTTGAGTCACTGAGTGACATCAGCACCAAAAGTATAATTCACACAGTTTGCAAAAGACTGGATGTAGAGTATGCATCATGGCTTACTAGAACTCATGATATAATGTGGTTGGTGTGGTTTTTGGTGGAGTGGATGCAATTAATCCTTTTCACTAATGCCAAAATAGTGCCTTCTTTGTACATTTTCTACTGTATAAAGTTCCTTCATGAACTTACATATAAAGGGGGAAAGTACTAAAGTTTATGTAGTAAATAATGCCAGCAAAGTCAACTGTTCAGTCATATATGTGAAGATATGGGTTTTTGAAAGAGTTATTTAACTGAGCATCTTGTTTTTCCTTGTGTAATTATATTTAAACACTTCAGTTTTTTGTTGTTTTTTTTTTTTTTAATTTCAGGAGGTTTGATCTGTCATTGTTGTGCTTGGTTTGGATGTTGGTTTTTGTAATACTCCCTGTTACTTATGTGTGCAGTTTAGTCTTACTGAAAAGCACGCCTTGCCCCACTCAGTAATGCTGCTGCTTGGGAGCATACTGCTTGGATTGGAGGTTATTCACCATAGCTGAAGCCAGTACCACAGACTTTGGCCTTAAACACTCTTTCTGACCACTGCCACCCAAAGAGATCAAAACTAGGACACCAGCCTGGGTCCAGGGACAGCCAGCCTGCACTATGAGAGCATTTGTAGCTACTGATTGGTGTAGTGGAGTCTTAGAATGACAGGGCAAAATAAGATGTAAAAGGCTTCAAATGAAATGGTCATTTGAGGACCTTAATTTCAGTTCCCAATATCCCATGAGTATGGCAAGCTGAATAAGGATCAAGGGACATCTAATGACTCATGGAAAGATGGCTGCTGCATGGAGCTTGCATCCCAGAGCCTGGCCTGCTGCACTTCCTGGAGACACAGCCAGCCTGACAGTGCCAGTGGCATGGCCCGGACCCAACTGGTAAAACACTTTTCTGTTGTCCACAGGGTTGGTTTCTGGCCATGCCTGGCTGACTTCCCTTCATTTTTCATGTATGCTAGCAGTGCCCAAGTCTTTCATTGGTTTATTTTGTTGTCATTGTATTTAGTAGAAATTGTTCACAGGGCCTAAACCACACAGAAATTTTGTCTGCAAAACCCAGAAAATACATTGGATTTGTGTGAATGTAAAGATTTTTTGATAGTGATTTTAAATTTATTGTTTAAAGTGATAATCAGTGTTCCTTTTAAAAGTTGGGGTTTTTTTAGAATTTATAATAAATTATTGCATTTAACCTCGGTAAAATATGCATTCTGATGTGACTATGTATTTTTAAATAAACTTTAATATTACTTATAATACTTTAGTATATGTATGTGTCATAAAAACCATAGCATCCATTTTGTACTTTTGTACTTACCTAATTTGGATACCTTTTTTTTATTCAGGAAATTTAAAGTTCTTGAATACAGTACAGTCTACAGTAAAGTAAATTTTATGATACCTAGCACCAGAGCCTACTGCATGATTACCAAGTCTGTGAAATAGATATTTTTACATTTCACAATATATACTTGTATAGAACCTCATGGCACCCACTAGTATGTCCAGTCTCTGGGTTCAGCTGAGAACAGCAAGGTAAGACCAGAGAGATAGCTCAGTGACATAAGCGTCTGCCTGGCAAATGCAAGGTCCTTAGTTCAATCCCCAGAACCAAAATAAATAAAAAAAAAAGTATAAACTTCTTATAGACATAAAAATAACTACCACTCACATATTACCTCAACTTTTCTTACAAAGTAGATCCAAGTATGAATAAAACTTAAAAGGTAAAGTAAAATCAGCTCAACTCTTGCTAGTGCAAAATTGGTAGTACCTCTTTGCTTTGAGATGTTATAAACCCTGGATAAAAGGTCTTTGAAAATAGTGGCAGGAAGGAAGTGTGTGACCATGCATGCAGGAAACCTGAGCCATGCAGGAGACAGACTGGGGACCCAGAGACCCTGAAACTCCAGGACCATGTTCACCCCAGGCCAACTATGTACCCTTTGATTCCAACCCCTGGCTACAGCCCCCAGCAAACTCCAGCTCACTTAGCATGAGACTGCAGAGGGACTCACAGACATGATTGTGGATGAGGCAAATGCCCAGGAAGAGAGTGGTACTGGATGGCGGGCAGCTCCAAGGAGAAACAGTGGACTTAATGAACAGCACTGACCTCAAGAAAATTGCCCAGCTAATGTAAGCCACAAAGACAGAATGTGATTTTACTGTGAAAGTAGCTCTTTATGCATGGCTGGCTAGAGATGGAGAAGAAACCCATGTTGTGTCTACTATATTAGGGTGTAATCAGGAGCCAATTTAGGAAGGGGTTAAGAATGCCTTAATTTGTATTTTAGCTCCACATTCTTTTTTCTTCTAATATATTTGTTACATGGTCTCACTATGCAGCTCAGACTCAGTGAGCCTCCTGTTTTCAGCCTCCCCAGCGCTGGGATTACAGGCATAGGCCACTATGCCCAGACTCTGTGGCCACCTCAACCCACCAGGGGGCGGGGCTGGGACAGCATGTGGTGCCGGGATAGAACCCTGGTCCCTGCACCTGCCTAAGCTTGCCTAAGCAGGCACTTTAGTCTGCTGAGCTATTTCACTGGCCCTTTTAGCTCCACATTCTGATAATAGAAATGCAATGTTAGCCAACAAATTTTTTCCAGTTGATTCAGGAGTTTTCACCTCCTGGTTAAGTTGAAGGTCCCTAGTGAGACAATGCTCAGATGGAGTTTTTGAGAAGTGACTACAGCAGGACCGCACTGACCTCATCAATGGCTTTACTCATTACTGCACATGTTTGGGTGGTGTTGGAAACGAGGAGACAGAGCCTATTTGGGAGAAGTGCACCTCTGGGAATGCCATGGAAGGATGCCTTCTTCAGCTCTCTGCTTGCTGGCCACCACAAAACGAGCAGCCTCCCTTTCCACGAGTTCCTGCCATAGTGATGTTCCGCCTCATATGGGCACACAGTGATGAGCCCAAGCAACTGGAGTCAGAGCTTCCCTTTGAAACTGGAAGCTAAGACAGACTTTTTCTTCTTTAGTTGTTTATCTCAGATATTTCATCACAAGGATAAAAGCCTGCCTTCTACACTCTTCTTTCTTCACAGGATATCATCTACATCCCAAGAGGCTTTAGTAGAATCTGGCCTGTGGTTCTTGTGTGACCACCTTGGCATCTCTTACTGAGTCCTTGTACCCACCCATTGGCCTCTGCACTTCTTTGTCTACTGGCACTTGGAACATAGCAAATGTGCATCTGGCCTCCCATGTGTACTGGTTCTTACACTGTGTCAACTTGAAAAGCTTAGAAGTTTAATTAAGTGACTCAGCAGAGAGCTAGAAGTTTTAATTTATAAACATCCTTATCCTGTGCAATAGGAGGACATGGATATGTGCGAGTTCTACACTCCCAGCCACAAAGTAGATTGTTTATATTATAAGAAGGATAGACAGCCTGGCTAGTGACCCCACTTGACATTTTCCTTTGCTCTTTGCTGTTTTCTGCTACCATGGACTACTGCTCTCTACCATGAGTAACTCTGCCCAGGAGCCAGACAAATACAGACTGAAACCTCCACCACAAACTGTGTGCTAGATACACTTTTCCTTCCTTAATTTGGGGTGCTGGATATTTTGTCCCAGTAATGAGTAAAAAGTAACTTAGATACCATGGTAATGTCCAACAATTCTGCCTCTTCCTTTCGTAGCTTGAGGCCTCTGGTTCCTGGCTTCTCACTACCTCTATGCCTCTTCTGATACACACCTATGCCAATGGATCAAGAAAAATCTCAGAAGACCTCTCCCAGGTGCCATTTCTGCCTGACTTCTGTGTCACCTGAATATTCCATTAACAGGAAATGAAAGGGAAGCAGTAACAAAAACTACCAACTAGGAACAGCCTAAGCCCAATGGATTTGCCCCCTGAATTATGTAAGAACTACAGAGAAGATCTACCACCACTACTGCTCACATACTTTAAAGAAATTGAAAGGGAAGGAATACTCCCAAAGTGCTTCCTGGAAGTGAGCATTAACATGATTCCTAAATCAAACAAGATCCTAACTAAAAACAGAACTATAGGTCAAACTAATGAATATAGATGAATAATCCACAACATGATTCTGGAGAACAGAATGCAACAAATCATCAAAAAGATCATACATCATTACCAAGGAAGCTTCATCCCATGATGCGAGAATAGCTAAATAGGGGTTAGGAAGATAGCTCAGTAGAATAAGCACTTCCCTGGCAAGCACAAGGGCCTGAGTTTCAATCCCTGGTTCTGCCAAAAAAAAAAAAAAAATGCTAAGTATACACAAATTAGTAAATGTAAAATCACATCAATAGAAGCCAAAACCAAAAATCACATCATTGTCTCAACTGACGTAGAAAACGCCTTTGATAAAGTCTAACATTCATTCATGATAAACCCTGGAGAAAACAGAAATGGAAGGGCCTTATCTCAATTTGATAAAAGCCGTTTCTGATAGAGCTACTGTCAGTATCATACTAATGAAGACAAGCTGGAATATTTCCCCCTAAAATGAAGACTAAGGCGAGGATGTCTGCTATCACCACTCCTCATCAATGTAAGATTCAAAATGTTAGCCAGAACAATCTGGCAAGAGAAAGAAATAGAAGAAATACATTAGGAAAAGAGGAATATAAAACTATCATTTTATAGGTGACTTGATCTGTGTAGAATACACAAAACATTTCATCAAAAGACTCCTAGAAATAATAGCCAAATTCAGTAGTGCTGCAATATACAAAAGTCACCAAAATATTAATAGCCTTACTAGACACTAATAAGTAACTTGCTGAGTTCAATTCCAGACTTCAAGTTATTTGGAAAATATTCATAGGAGCATCAGGAGAAATTAAATAGTTAGAAATTAGTCTAACCAAACAAATCAAAGAGCTCTACAATGAAAACTATGGTATTCTTTAGGAGAATTATGTAGGAGATCAGAAAATGGAAAGATATCGCCTGTCCTTGGATAGAGAGAACAAATATTGTCAAAATGGCTACAATGCCAAAACTGATATATAGCTTTAACGCAATAAATCAAAATACTAATAGCACTCCTTACAGAAGTAAAGAATACAATTCTAAAATTCATATGGAATAAGAAGAGACCAAGAATAACATAAGTATTCATAGGCAACAAGAGTAAGCAGAAAGAATCGCAATTCCAGACTTCGACTTATATCCCAAAGTTACAGTGATAAGAACAGCATGGTAAAGGCACAAAAAACAAACAAATGGCTCAGTAGAATAGAATAAAGGATGTAGAACCAATCCTAGGCATATTCAGCCATCTGATCTTTGGCAAAAGGGCAAAACACATTTGCTGGAGGAAAAATAATCTCTATCAAACAGTGTTGGAAACCTGGGTATGCAGATGCAGATCACTGAGTCTAGATCCTTATTTCTTACCATGCTCCAAACTAAAATCAAAGTGAATCAGGCAGGCATGGTAGTGCAATTCGAAGATCTAAATGTTAAAATAGATAAAATCTGCTGGAACATAAAATAGGTAAAATTCTTAGAGACTTGAGTGTAGGCAAGGTCTTTCTGTACAGAATGCCATTTGCATAAGAAATAAAAATATAAACAAAAGAGATCATGTCAACTAAAATGTTCTGCACTGCAACACAAACAATCAAAATAAAAAACCTTCAAAATGGGAAAAAAAAGTCAAAATGGATTAAAGACCTAAACATTAAAACAGAAACACTCAATCTCCTGGAAGAGAAAGTAGGAGGAAGTCTTGAAGACATAGGAGTAGGTAAAGAGTTCATGAACAAACATATATTCGCACAGGAAGCTCTTGAAAGAATCAACAACTGGGATCAACTCTTCTTAAGGAGCTTCTGCATGTCAAAAGAAATTGTCAACAGAGTGAAAAGACAACCCACAAACTTTGAAAAAATCCTAACTAATAAGCAATCAGACAGAGGACTACTGTCTAGAATATATAAAG